>PVIR01000500.1:0-173268 GCA_004026965.1 Petromus typicus
CTGGTCTGCTGCAGGGTCACACGCAGCCACGGTGCAGCAGGGGGATGAGTCACTGCCTGTCCTGTCTGTGCCCAGCGCCCTGTGGTTTTCTCAGTGAGCAGGGGCTTTGAGAGCTTGCTCTCAAGGACACGAGGAAGACATGGTGGGCACTCACCGCTTTACTGTGGACTCACCGGACTTGATCTGTAGATGCTGTTTTCGTGGTGCTGAAGCACCACACTGTACCCCCAGCAAGGGTGGACAGTCATTATACGCTAATCAAAAGAACTGTAGGTCTATAAAGAGCAGCGGAGTCTACCCTACAAGTAGGCCTTTCTCTTGTACTAGGAAACGGTCATCTTGAGGCATCGCACCACAGGGGCACTGGAGGAAACACGGCTGTCGCCGGTATCCGCTTTCAGACTCCCTCTCACAGACTCCAGAAAGGCCCCGGCGCACAGTACCCACCTCTCCTGAACGAGCCTCCGCACCGAGTGTCACGGCCTGTGCTCAGCTCCTTGTCCAGGTGGCTCGGACTCCCTGGCACCGCCGGCCGTGGCTCAGCCCCGCCCTGACCCGCGAACTCAGTTTCCAGGATAGGCCTGGCTCTCACTCTGGAAACCCTTCAGGCAGCTCTGACGCTGCCAAGCTGAGCTCTCCCCAGAGTTTAGCCCATGACTCCATCTTTCCTCACACCCTCTGATCCAGCGTAAACATCTCCACAAGGTTAGAGTCCACTGTGGTCCCACGTGTGCAGCGCGCTGGCCTCTCCCCTAAGTGTTCCAGGAAGTCGGCTTCGCAAACCGGCCCCAGGCCACACTCCTGCCTGCACCTGGGGTACACAGTGCCTGTCCGTCCTGAGATGGTCTCATTGTGTCCTCAGCACTAAGTGGGGCCCATGTGCCCTGTCAGCAACAGAACGTAAGCACAGTGTCCCCGGACCCCAGGAGTTCCCGGACAGTCAGTCATCCTGGTGCCCAGGGGACCCGGCATGCTCGGCTGCTGTCTCAAGCACGGGAGACTCATGCCACTGGCTCACAGGGCACAGTCTGTGACTCTTTAAGGAAGGGTTTCAGTAGCAGAGCAGGTTTAGCTCAGACCTCCTTGCTGAGCATTTTGAATGCACAGGGTGCTCACAGGGAAGGGCAAGGGCAGGACAGGCCCTGGTCCTCCGGACTCTGGCCCCGAAGCTGAATATTATTTGGTTCTGGATTTTCAATAAAAGCAGGAATATGAAAATCTCCAGCCTGTCCTGGGATGGACAGGGGACAGATACCTGACCTGTTCTGTGACTTCTGTGCAGGTAGGAGTGAGGCTGCTGGCTGGACCATTCTCTCCACATCTCCCTTGCGGACACAGGAGAACAGAACAACTCACAGTCTTTAAGAGACATGGGAAAGAGTCAGGCATGGTCATCAGGGTTTGCTCAGAGCCCAGGCTTTAGCCCAAATGGACGGAGAGCAAAGGCAGACTGAGTGCCCTACATAAATAAGTGCACGCGCAGCTTCTCGTAGCCCAGGGAGCCTGTCCATGGCCCAGACGCTCCAACTCGGGCACACAGACCCACCGTGCAAGGCCCGGGAGTCACCCGGAGCCTTTGCACTACCATCAGCTCAACACTGTGAGGTGACTCACACACCACTGAGCATCCACCCAAAATGTACAAGTACTGCTGCATAAAACTGCACCAAATGGACTTTCTCAAGCCTTTCCTTGGAGTACGGGCCACAACAGCATCTCTTCATATGTACACACGTGGTGGAACCACATGTAGCAGTGAGGATGCTGGGCCCTGGAGCACAATTGCCATGTGGAAATTCATGAAATAGCATGAAGGGCCCAGACGAAGGGTGTGTCACAATGGGCCCAAAGCAGAAGCTTATTCCAAACCACAAACAGTCAGCAAGATGATCCTCACCAGTTTGGTGACAGATGACCGACCCTTGCCTGGGTGACATGTAAACACACTTCTGGGACGGGCTCAGAGTATGGAATTCAGGGAACAGCTTTTCCTCTGCAGCCTTCCAGGATCTGTCCCCAGACACCTCCTCTTGTCATCTGCTGGTTCAGCGTAAGTCCTTGGGGTTTTTTTTATTTTTTTGCTTTTGGAAAGAAGATGAGAAAGCTTGCAGGAAAAAAAAAAAAGCCCAAGAACTTGAATGTGTTAACTATGTGCTTTGGGGACTTCTCAGTATGTGCAGCTTGCTGACAATTTCAGTGTCTGCTGCAATTTCCTGGGTCTGCCCATGGTTCCCTAGGCCACATAAAGGAGGAGAATCACTTTTCAATTAAATTCTAGTCATTAATACATCCTTTTCTCATTATTTCAAACCTATGTCAATCCAGCTTGCCAATTCCACGATATTTCTGCCAAAAGCCATAAAAATAAGCGGCAGGCAATCTATTGTGAATAGTGCATCCCGGCCATGATAGCGTGGGACAAAATCCTGATTTGAAACAAGAGTTATGGGGTTAAATTTGAAGGATTTAGATACTGATGCTCAGGAGGGGACGAAAGGCCAGGCAGGTGATGAGTTTCAGAAGGATGAGGGAGGGAGAAGGTGCACTTGTGCGAGAAACGCGTGGTGCAGCGTTAGCTATGGAACAAACCCGCTGGGAATCCCAGCATTCACTGGGAAGCCCTTCCAGCTCTGTTCACATATCTTCACAATAGATGCATAACAGCTAATAGATATTTGTCTTATACGAAGGTGTCCTGTTATCGCTTTATATTCTTTCAAGGTTTTTATAAAAATCAGTTACTTCTATAGAGGTAAAAATGGTATCTTATAGTTCATCGTGTATGAGTTGCTACATTTCCCTTCTGACAAGACAGTATTACTTAGCTATAATTATACCTGTAAATTAATAAATGGCATGTAGCATTCCTTGTGACATTCACCATGCTATACTAAAGAAAAATTTTCTTTGGAGAAGAATATAAATTGTAAGCAATCCTATCCATCATAACATTGCTAAATTCTTGTGGAGAGTTATTAAGATCCTGGTCAGCTCCAGTTAAAAATCACTCACTAATCATCAAAATCTCCTCTATTGATGAATCTCTCTGGGGAGAGAGGAGGAGGTGTGCTTGAGAGAAGGAAGGAGAGGGGGGCCGTGTGAGTGAGTGATTTCCCTAGGCCACTTGATACTTACCAGTCTTAACCCGCTGGGGAAATAATAAAAGCTAATATGCATTTGATCTCTTGTTACAGTGTTAGGAGCAACGCTGCATAATTTGAAGGAAAATAATTTCACCATTAAAATTACAATTAGGCCTAGCTTTCCTGCCTACAGGGCAGCTATGGCATATTGGGGCAAAACTCTATCTTCACCTCCTATAACAAAGGCCCAGTGGTCCCACGTGCTGTGATGCTCCAGGGTAGAAGTACACCAAGGCTTTTATCTGCCTGATTCCTCATTGTTCTAGGATGTACTGAACCTGCTGCCCTCTGGGTGACCTTTTACATTTGTTAATTCTGATGTACCAAAACTACCGCCCTCTGAGACACCTGTTACATGATGACCTCTGAGTGACCTGTCACATTCCCAATATACTGAATAAAAGTGTGGCGGGTTTGGGTCTTTTGTCTTGGCTGCCCAGAGTACCATGGATCAGGCCCAAGTTCAACTTCTTCTCTAAGTCTCATTTCTGTCTATTTATTAATTCACCTTGTGCTGTCAGGCTCACAGGAGACCAGAATTTAGTTACAGAGATTCTAGTTACATCCTCTAGTTACATTTCCCATATTACAGAGAGATACATATAACCATTTCTGTAAGTCTCAAAGCAACACCATAACGCAGATAAATATTTGATCCTCTTTCTGAACACAGGGAAACAGAGACTCATAATGTGATTTTGTCCCAAGTTATCTCAATTGTTGTCGGTAAATCTGAGAATCGAACACAAGCAAGACTGACAGTCCCCTCCTACCCCTCTCCAACACATTTCTCAGACCAGCAATAATCAACACCACTCTTAAGGATGATAGAATGCAAAGTCCAGTCCACTTCAGACTCATCAAACTAAAATCTGCACTTTCATTGTGGCTGCAGGTGCATGGAAGGAACACTAAAGTTTGAGATGAGCTGACAGATCCATTTCCATTAACTTCTATGCCAGTGCTGTTCCAATTATGTGTGATCAAAATCTTCAGAGAGATTTATTAAAACACAGACTTATGGGCCATACACCCAGGCTGCTAGAGTACATACGACTGGGTTGGAGTGCACATATCTGTATCTCTTGAGAAGTTCCCGGAGATGCTGATACTTCTCCAGCGACCACACTGTACTCCATGGACAGATGACCTCTGTTTCCATCATTATGAGGAACATGCATACCATCTGAATCCTTTTGGGCTGGTAAAGTAATAAGCAGATCTTCTACAGGTTAACTATGAAGTATATGTTTGTATCTTTACATTTACTTTTGTTTTTGATAAAGTTTAACATTTTTTAAAATGTGCAGTCTCTTGCTGTAGCTAAAAGTTGAACATATTGCAATTGTAGAAGCTATACATGGAGAATTTCCAAGCCCTGCTTTTTCCCAGTTTTCCATTTTCATTGTTTCCCCTTTGATGGGAGAAACTGGCAAAAATATTACATTCATTAGAGATTTCCAAAAAGATGTAATCAGCATACATGTAGTAATCCATATGTCATGAAAATATCCAATCTTACATAACAAATATTGAGCAAATATTTTAATCTACTTACATGCTGACAGAACTTGAATGAAGTGATCAAAAGAAATTCAAAGATCTTGCTGGTGGCCATCTTAATGAAGGAACTTTCCCAAATGCCTGAATCTAAGATTTCTAAATCCTGCCTCTCCTACTAATTGCTGTCTGGGAACCCAATGAAACCACAATATTGTGCCAAATGAAAATCCAGTCTGGTTGAAAAAGAACAAACATGGCAATTCCAGGAATACAAGAGAGCAATTAAAAAAGTTGGCAAACACAGAGTAGGGTAAAAGCACAGTTGTTGCAATCAGTTGTACACTTTTGTTCATTATCTTCAGAAAGTGTGCATCCTTTACAGTAAACACAGAGGACTTCTCTGAAACTGCATATGTGGCCTGAGGCTGCCTCCAACTTTGAGTTCCTATGTGGCACACTGCAATCTAACTTAGCATGTGAAAGAACCACAACCTAGCTGTGAATGTATTATAACAGAGCTGAGTTCCCACCAGTCACAGCAAGTGACCACCAGCCAACTGCAAGCTGCCAACTGTTCAGACACACCCTAGAAGGCCACAGCAAGTGGGGTCATCCTGCTGTTTCCGTATACCTCTTAGCAATAATGTACAAGAGTTCTCTAAAGCTTTCAATAGTGCGGTCAGGAGTGGGATCTGAACTAGAGTTCCAGGGATCTCCAAGCATACCAAGTAACTGCGTAGAGGTATCCACCAGGGCTCAGTGTGCTTCTGACTTCTCAGAGCAACTATGGTTAAGATCAACTTCTCTCTCAGATTTAAGCTCTGCATATTTGTTCTGAGCTCTCCAACTTTATTTGAAAACAGAACTGGGATAGAATCGTATTGGATCTAATAATTATATAGACTCAATTATTCAGTGAAAATCATTGGGTAGGTACCTTTTGAAAATACATTTCCTGGAAATGAGGGCAATCTGGCTGCAACATCTCTCACCTCATTGATCACCAGAGTTGAAACGGCTTCCAGGTTATGGGTATAGCTCACTGGTGCAGCACCTGCCTGACAAGTGCAAGGTGCTGAGTTCAGTTCCCAGGACAAAACAAAACATAACTGGCTTCTGACAAGTTTTAACAAGTCCTATATTTCACTATCTGGGATACAAATTAAATTTATGAGGAAAATTTATGGGTTCAAAACCTGTGTATTTTTTAAAATACACTGAGGACAAATTAGGATTAAAGCAGCCACAATAGAGAATTTTGAACACATATAAAGTGTTCATTTCTGAGGTACATAAGAAAAAAAAACACCCAAAATGCCACAAAAGCAATAGATCGCACTCTTTTACTGGTATACAGCAGCTTCTAAAAAAATTGTCTTTTTTGAAAGTTTGTTAGAGAAGACAAGTGAAAAAAATCTTTTAAGTCCTTTTTTTACAAATATCAGTCAAAATCTTTTGTAAGTAGCAGAATGTCTGTAAGGTGTGTTCTGGCCGCGGATGGAGCATCAGACCTCTCCCAGGCATAAGAGCACAGTAGTTCTGGGAACGTGGGTGAGCCAGCCCCCCACAGGCTCTCCGTGACAGCTGACCAATACTGCTGCGTCCTGACATGCGTGGTCCACAGCACTCATCCTTTAAGCCGAGTGAAAAGCGGGCACGACACAGACCAGCAAGAAGTGGGATTGGGAACTGGAGCTCCCGGTACTGCACCAGAAGGGAAGCTTGTAATTCTCAACTGTAAATGGTAAAACCTACGAGATTTTTCTCTAGCTTTCCTCTCAGAGTCAGTAAAATGGGGATCATTAAGTAGATTGGCTCATTTTTACACCCAATGAGATAATTTCTACATTCTGAAGATTATTTTATGAAATATCAAAGTTACATGAAGTTCAGTTCAACATCCATAAACAATGTTTTCCTAGCACATGGGGACACCCACCTGTACAGCACTGTCTGTGGCTCCTTTCTTGCCACAATGCAGAACAGTTATGGCAGAGAGTGAGCACAGCATCTGACAACTATCCACTTTGCAAGTTGCACTGCAAGTCACTGCAATACATGGACATCATCACTGTCACATGCACTAATGCATTAGGAATCTTCTATTTTTCTTTTTTAATTTCCAAAAATACTTATGTGAAAACAAGAAAGAAGACAAAAATGGATTTTGTGTGTCATGTTTTTAGTGTGAAGTCCAATGTGGGCTCTATTTATGGAACTGAATGACAAAGCATCCTGTTTATTATACTGTAACACTATAGCTAACCTAAAAATACATGAGATATGTCTCATCACAACAGTTCCAAGTCCCAGGACAGCAATGGTCAGAAAAATAAGATAATTCAAAACATCAAGTCTTAAAATTGTAGAGTTTCTTCAAAAAAATTAAAAATAGAAAAGGCAAGCAAAATAATTTTGAATGGCTTCTTTGTTAGCCAGACAAGGGAAGCTGCTGAACAACTGTGACTCAACTGAATCATGGCTGATATCAATAACCAAAGTGGACAGATTTTAAATAAACTCATCTAAGACTGTTTAGTTTTTACTTGAATGAGATATTCTAGAAAAGAGGCCCCTGGTGATAATACAAATAGTCCACTTTGTAAAAGGCAGATTGTTTTCAAGGGCTTTTTCTTGACCCTGGAGGAGTCAACAGATGTTATGTTCCAACTTAGTGCTGTTTGTTTAAGAGGCCAACAGTCTAGAGCTAAGAATGTAGCTCAGTAGCAATGCAGCACTAAATTACCATGAATGAGACACAAGTTCAATTCCTAGCATGACAAAAGAAAAAAAAAATTAAAAGAAAGACAAAAACAGCACAAAAGGTCAACACTCTGCTGTGGCTAAAGTCAATCTCTATGAAAGTCTGCAGGGGACAACTATAAAAAATAATTTCAGACAAGTATTCAACACAATCAGAAGTGGGATCTGCTAAAATATGTTATAATGGGTGAAGACAAAAAGTCTAAGACAACTTTATAAAACTTCTGAAAATGTAAGGTATCAAAAGCTTAAAATTATCCACTAGCTATAATAGTATTCAGTAGATATTTTCTAAAAATTGAGGGGAGGGAAGACTTGGATGGGGCCTACTGGTGTGCAGCTCTGCCTCAACCTCTGCATGGTGCTTGGGTCCTGACTTTTCACAGGACCATCATGCAAGGAGGAGCCCCAGAGAATGCACCTTGGTCTGATGTGCAGTGAGGAAGTACGGCAATTTTTCCAGGAATTACTCAGAGGTCAAAGGACCAATTATATCAACAGGATGACCCAGGTAGTAATCACTTCTTAAAGTTTTAAATATTAGCAAGAAAGTTACTTGCAATATGTAGACTGAAGTCATTAGCCCAGTAATTAAACCAAAAACATTAACAACAGCAAAAAAAAAAGAAAAGAAAAAACAAACAACAACAACAACAAGGAAGACACAAGCCTAGAATTCTAGATCTCCAAAGAGAAAGGTAGAGACCATTGAAATGGACCAACCTTCAACATAATCACCTAGATTCCCTGAACTATCAACAAGAATGCCTGGAAAATAAAATGAAACATGTGAATAGAGATGGTGATCATAGTAAATGACACAGATAAAGAAAGGGGGGGGGGGGCTTCAGGAGTATGATGGAATTTCAGAAGAGAAAACAAATGGAATCAAATAAACAGATTCAGACAGAAATTCAACAGATTAAAACTCCATTGAAAGTTTACATAGCAGAGCTAGTCAATCTCAAGACAGACATAAAATACAGGATACCAGGTACTGTCAGGAAAGGAACAATTTCTTCAAAATAATAAGGGACTGTGATAAATCAACCCAGCAGCTACTTGATGATGCAAAGAACAACATACAACTGATTGGAGTCAACAAAAAAAACAGGAGATAGTACAAACAACATAAAAAACTGTTCATAGATGTAACGGCAGAAAATTTCTCATGCAAGAGAGAAGAAGTTGACATACACATAGTGAGGCATATAGGACTCCAACTCACTATGATCAAAAAATATCCACACTTAGGCACATAATAGTCAAAATACAAGAATCCCAACAAAAAGCAGTTAGAGAAACAAACAAACCACATACAAGGAAAGCCCATCAAAATTACAGCAAACTTTTAATACAAACCTTCAAGTCAAGGACAGCCTGGAAAGAATTTCAAGCTTTAAAAGAAAACAGCTTCCAACCTAGATTGATGATGT
Source organism: Petromus typicus (assembly GCA_004026965.1). Taxonomy (NCBI): domain Eukaryota; kingdom Metazoa; phylum Chordata; class Mammalia; order Rodentia; family Petromuridae; genus Petromus; species Petromus typicus. The sequence continues at coordinate 8,846 of PVIR01000500.1, forward strand.
ATCCTGCAAAACTATCCTTCAAAATCAATGAAAAAATAAGATATATCCATGACAAACAACACCTCAGAAATTTCATGAATACTAAACTTGTGTTATAAAAATTCTAAGAAAATCCTAGAAAAAGTGTGGCTCACAACTCCATGAGTTCTAACAGAATGAAGCCACTAGACAAGGCAAGAAATTAAATAGCAAGGGGGAAAACAATAATAATAAAAGAGCCAATTAAAAGAAAGTATCATGACAAGTATAAGTCAACACACATCAGATATAACCATCTATGTTAATAGCCTCAATTCACTAATTAAAAAAAAAAAAACAGACTGGCAGAATGGATCAAGAAGCAAGATCCAACAATATGCTCTATTCAAAAACACAATTCAAAAAAGAAATCCATAGAATGAAAGTAAAAAAATGGAAAACAATCCTCCATGTGATAGGGAACAACAAAAAAAGTAGGGGTGGCTATCTTATTTGGGAAGTCAATTTCAAACCAAAACTAATTTAGAGAGACAAAGAAGGTCACTACATTCCTATACAGGGAACAATCCAAGAGGAAGAAATGATATTCATAAATACATATGCACCAAATGTTAGTACATCCAACTATATAAAACAACTATTAACAGACATGAAAAGCCAAATAAGCACTAATACAGTAGTACTGTGGGACCTCAACACCCTACTGTCACAAATAAATGGATCACCAAGACAAAAAACAGTGAAATATTAAAACTGAACCAAACAATTGAGCAAGATATCTAGCGTTTCCACCCAAAAAAATCAGAATACACATTTTTTCTCAGCTGCACATGGGTCTTTTATCAAAATGGACTACATGTTAGTTCATAGAATATGTTGAAGTAAATGCAAAGGAATTGAAAGTATTCCCTGTATGCTGTCAGACCATAGGGCCTAAAATTAGAACTCAAGAGTAAAAGAAATTCCAAGATCCTCACAAACACATGGACAATGAATAAGACTCTCCTGAATAATAAATGGGTCATGGATGAAATTAAAGAAGAAATTATGTAGTTTTTACAATTAAATGATAATGCCAGTGTAACATACAAGAATCTAGGGGACACAATGAAAGCAATACCACAAGGAAAATTCATAGCAGTGAACACCCATACTAGGAAAATAGAGTGAGCTCAAATAACCTAATGTTGAACCTCAAACTCCTAAAAATGGAAGAGCAAGACAAAGCAAAGCTCATACAAGGGAGGAAATTATAAGGAACACAGAAGAAACTAAGAAAAGACACCAAAAAACCCAACAAATTAAAGAGTTGATTCTTAGGAAGAATAAACAAAAACTACAAACCCCTCACCAACCTTATCAAAAATAGAAAGGGAAGGGCCCAAATCCAAGCAATTAGCAATGAAAGGGTAAAAACACAATAAAAATCCAGATGACAGTTATTACCTACTCTGAAAACCTGTACTCCAAAAGGATGGAAAACATACAAGAGATGGACAGATTCCTAGACATATATGAACTCCCAAGTTGAATGAAGATGTTATAAAAATTCTACACATCAATGTCAATTCTTCAAACTGAAAATTTAACTAAAAACCTATCAAAAAGAAAACTCCGGGTTCTGATGGCTTCACTGCTAAGTTCTACAAGAAACTTAAGGAAGAGCTAATCCCTCTACTTCTCAAACTCTTTAATAAAACTGAAAGAAAATCAACACCCCCAAGTTCACTCCTTCAAACAACTATTACCTTTATTCCAAAAGCAGAGAAAGATCTAACCAAGAAAGAGAACTACAGGGCAATCTCTCTAATGAATATAGATGCAAAAATTCTCAAAAGATACTGGCAAACAGAATATAGAGGATCATCAAGATCATATGCCCTAAGATGGATTCATCCCAGTGATGCAAGAATGGTTCGATATATGTAAACTGATAAATGTAATAACTATATTAAGAGAGTCAAGACAAAAAAACATATCATCTCAGCAGATGAAGAAAAAGATTTCTTTTTTTTTTTTTAAGGTTTTTTGAGACAGGGTCTCGCTTTGTGGTTCAGGCTGGCCCTCAGCTCAGCCTCCAACTCACATCACAATCCTCCTGCCTCTGCCTCCCGAGTGCTGGGATTACAGGCGTGAGCCACCACGCCCGGCACTCTGGTATGCGGTACTGGTTGCTGCTGGGCATGAGTCTCCACGCCCAGTATAGATATGTGGTTACCGGAGATCAAACCCGGGTCCTTGTGCTTGCAAGACAAGCGCCGGAACCACTGAGCTATATCCCTGGCCTGAAGAAAAAGATTTCATCAAAATCCAACACTCATTTATCAATGAAGCCCTCAAGAAAACTGGAATAAAATGTCTTTATCTCACCCTGATAAAAGTTATTTGTGAAAAACCAACAGCCAGCATCATACTAAATGGTCAAAAACCAAAACTTTTCACACTAAGATCAAGAACAAGATAAAGATGTCCACTCTCACCACTCTTGTTCAATATAGTTCCGAAAACATTAGCCATAGCAATTGGACCAGAAAAATAAATAAAAGGAATAGAGACAGGAAAGGAAGAAGTTAAACTGTTATTATTTGTTGATGACACATGATACTCTACCCAGAATATCCCAAAAACTTAGTCAAAAAACTACATGATTTAATTGTCAGGTTCAGTACAGTAGTGGAGTACAAGACCAACACTCAAAAATCAATAGCCTTTATTTACATAAATAATAGATTCACTGAGAAAACAATTCATCTCATAATAGCATTCAAAAAATGAAGTATTCAGAAGTCAATCTAATGAAGTGAAAGAACTCTTCTCTGAAAAATAAAGCATTCTGAAAAAGGAGATCAAAGAGGGTATCAGAAACTGGAAAGATATTCCTTGTTCTTGGGAAGGAAGAACTAATATTGTCAACATGGTCATAATGCCAAAACTACTATATAGATTCAATGCAACCCTGATTGAAATCCCAGAAGTGTATTTCACAGAACTAGAGAAAATCTTACAAAAATTCATCTTGAATTAAAAGAGACCAAGAAGAGCAAAAGCAATTCTAGGCAACAAGGACATGGCAGGGGGTATCACAATCCCCAACTTGAAACTAAACTACAAAGCCACTATGATAAAAACAGAATGGTACTGGCAAAGAAACAGACCAATAGAACCAACTACAAGTTGCAGAAACAGCTCTAGACATACTAGACAAACTCAGTTTTAACAAAGGAGACAAATATCCTAATGAAGGAAAGATAGCATGTTTAAAAATGGTGTTGGAAAAAATGGTTTTAATCTGCCAAAGATTAAAGCTAGATCTATATCTTTCACCACGCACTAAACCAAAATCAAAGTGGATTAGAGACCTAAATATTAAAATAAACACTAAACCAGCTGGAAGATAGGTTGGAGACACCGGCATAGGAAACATCTGAATAAAACATCAGTGATATGGGAACTAGAAGAAAGAATCAAATATTAGTATCTCATCTTATTAAAAAGCTTCTGCACAGCAGGAGAAACCACCAACAGAGCAAAAAAAAAATTAAAATTTTGGAACAGAAATTTAACAGCTGTTTCTCAGACAAAGATTTGCTATCTAGAACATATAAATAACTAAAAAATCAGTCTCCCAAACTTAAAGATCCAATTCAAAAATGGCATCTTAAATGAACAGACATTTTGCAGATAAAAAAAAAGCAGCTAAGAAAAACATGAGGCATCTCTGGTCATTTGAGAAATGCAGTTGAAAATAACACTGAGATTCCTTCTCACTCCAGAACAAATGGCTGCGAACAAGAAATCAACCAACAACAGATGCTGGTGGGGCGGTAGGAAGAAAGGAACCCTTGTTCTTTCTTGGTAGGAATGTAGACTTGTGCAACCACTGTGGAGATCAAAGTGGAGATTCCTCTAAAAGTACAATGTATAGGTACAAATTTTCAATGTTGAATATGATCATAATGTATACCTAAAATGCACTAATAAACTCAATAAAGGAAAAAGTTTTTGATTTATTACAAGTTATTAAATGTTGTCTGTTAGTGATGGACTTTAATCTCCCTGGTGAACTTAACCTTCACCAATTCTGTGAATTTTAGGCACAAAAGAAGCTGAGGATCCTGCCCTGCCCTGCACACAGCAGCCCATCAACTGCACAGAAGTCACATTTTTTTGCTGTTGCTGAGCTCATCTATGGATCCATATTACAAATGGAAAGTAACATTTGATTTTTAATATTATATTCTTTATGTTTCCAATGAAAAGATGGTAGAAATGTGTTTTACTGCTTATTAAATTCTCAGTGTTGCTTCCTAAAAAATGAAGCCTAAAATATTTACTATCCAATTCCTTATGAGAAAACAATTTCTTGTTTGCTATCATCCCAGGTCTCTCTTATACTTACTGCTTTTAGGAGCACCTACACCTATTCCCATATCACATAGTTTCATGTTAAAATGCATTTTTAAAGCCTGTGTTTGTGCCAGGGAGTGACTTCAACAGGCTCACAGGCTGAAAGCACGATTCCCAGGTGGTGATGTTGAAGTAGTGGGGCCTTGAATAGGAGGGGCTTCCTTTAGAGTAATTCAGTCATTGAAATCCTGGCATTGAGCAGTGCCAGTATAGTTATCACAGCATCCTGGCTTGTGCCTGTGAGGTGGATTGTTATGAAAGGCACCAGTCTGCAGCCTGAATGTCCTCTGCTTCCTGTCTTGCCATGCAATGCTTTACCCCGACATGTGCTACTGCCATGATGCTAGTCATCGCGTGATGAAGCCAACAGGTCCTCGCTGGAGCCCAAGCCAAGATGCCTCAACAGTCTCAGACTGTCACCCATCCAAAACAAATATCTTTTCTTCACATATTTCCTAACCTCCTCTATTTTGTTGCAGCAACAGGAAATAGAATTAGTGTTATGCATAGATGGGTAGATGAAGAGATGGGCATATATAGGAAGTGACAAAAATGCAGTTTTAAAAATTGTCCCACAAGTGCTAATAACTTGTATTATGGCAAATTACTATGCGTTATTTTGAAGTCAATAAATTTATCCCTAGACATCCTGAAAGCATGTTTAACTATCATCAATTCACCAACAATAGAATATCTGAAAAAGTCTTTTCAATAACTCAAAACTTTGAGTAGGAATACTGGAATAGTATTTTAGTTTTATGCCTGAATATAATTTAAGTCAATTCCTAAACAAGATTCTGCCCTTGTAATTTCTAAAGTGGTCTCCACCCCAGGATCAGCAGCAGCACAGCCAGTGTGTCAGTCAGCCAGCTATCCTGGGACAGCTCAGGGAGCACAGGACATTTACTCTTCTTTAAACTGACAACATGAACAGACCCACAGCGGACTTACTGATAGCAAATTTTCCAGGTTCAAATAATAAGATATGAGAAACCATTAAGCATGTCTTTTCTGTTGTCATACATTATTGTTAAATTAGGAAAGCAAGTTACTTTGTTGCTTTAGCTGCTGAAAATTATGAAATTATCCAACACTAAATCTTCTGCTCTCCTGGCTGTTCATTCCCCCTGAGAGAAGAAAAATACCAAACATCAAGATTTAGTCTTCAGAGTTCACACCCAGTTTTCAGCTGTAGTAAAAAAATTTTTAAAAAATAAGGGAGAACAGGAAGCTTTAAACACTTATAAACCTAGTCAAAATTTGATATCCTAGGAGACCAAAATGCTAAATTAAATAAAATTTAAAACCTAACAATTTCATGAAAGTATAATCATAGAATCCAAAACACATTTCAAATTATACTGTTAATCCACTTAGCTCCCTTATTCTAGAGGAGCTGAGATTAGTAAAGTGAGGAAACATTGAACAAGATCCAGTCAGAGGTCATGAATTCACTCACACAGGCCTTCTGGTGACACACACACCAGACTGTACTGATGTCACTAAATGACTAAAGGATGCAAGTTTGAGCAGCTCATCAGAGCCGCTGTATACATTGACCTTCTAGATGTTAAGACAGTGGTTCAAATCACCTCTTGTTCTGCTACAGGTCATGTTCAATATTTCAAGAAAAATGTAGAAAATGGTGCTAGGTAGCAGTCTGATGTGGTCTCTTTGTGTAAAAAGAAAGCCTGTGATGAGACAGGAAATAGGCAAAGCATAAAGAATAAAGGGTAGTAGAATGATGCCAAAGGATGGGTAAAGTCATAACTATTGTCCTATACTTTAAGGCTTTGTGGGTCAGTATCTGTACAAGGTGAGCACAGAGTCTCTTTTCCATGCGGTGCTGGCAGCCATCGTGTACTAGGGTGGGAAGTGCCGGATGTTTGCCCAGATGGTTCCTTAGCAGGCCAGGCTTCCCCCACTGGCATTCAGTTATCAAGAATGAACATTCTAACAAACCAAGAAAGAAGCTGCACCAGCTTGTACAGGTGGACCTTGGAAACTCTATCGTCCTCTGTCACAATTAATGAAAACAGTCATAAAAACACCCAGGACTGAGGATGAGACTAGTCCCAAGCATTTGTAGTCATACTTTAAAATTCTGGAGTCAGAATTCCACTGGTCATATTGTTTCCAAGTGCTGAGGCACTGAATAATCTCACATGTCCACTCTGACATATTTAGAAACATCTGCATCTATTCAGAAGCAGTAACTTCCAGAAAACAAGTAGGCATCAGGTAGGAGAAGCAATGAATAGAATATGACCTTCTGAGCAGTACACCACCCATAAATACGGTTTGGAAAGAGCTACAAACTGGAAAGAGTAACACGTGCTGGAGATGACACTACTATTCATTTTCAAGCCAACACATATACAGTGTCCACCATTTCCTAAAGCCTGAGGTAGCACTGCAAAACTCAGGACAGATCTCTGCCCTCACTGTGAAGAGAAGTGGAGTCCAGAGGACAGAAGGAGAGTAGAGTGGCCCTCGGCAGAGCCTAGTCCCAGCACACAGAGCACTGCACAGTGGCTTTTACTGTTATTGCGAACGAAAATGTGACACTGGCTGGAAACTGCATAGTCTCACTGTTGACAAATCCAGGTTTACGTAAGACTCACTTCATTTCAGGCTGGGGATTCAGCTCAGTGGTGCCACACCTGACTGGCAAGTACAAGGTCTGGAGTTCGATTCCTGGGGGAGAGGGCTCATACTTCATTTAAGAATAAATAGAAATCGGTAAAACTGACACTTAATAAAAATCTAATAAGACCACTGTAAGAATCTACAGAGAGCTAAGCCAATTGGGAACATAAAATTTTAAGAAGTAAAATAAAATATCACCAAAGAAAATTATTCAACATATTAAAAATATTCAAATATTAAAAATAAAAACACAGTATCTCACTGAGAAACACATATGTTGTAAAATGTTAGCTAATGATTCTCAGTCAAAAACAAAAGGGATGCTTAAGTTTGATACTTCACAGCCATTTCAAGTAACCCAATATAAATCTTGTCTATAGTAATTGAAATTTTTTATTGGAAGTTTTGTTTTATAACTTTAAAGTTACCTCTAAAAGATATTACAATTTTAAAAAATATATGTTTGTATAGTTACAAAGTAAGATTATAGAAAGTAATAAAATAAGGAACATAAATGTCAAAAATTAGGTGTCAGAGTTACCATTTACACATTTACATATTGTTGCTAATATGTGGAATCTAAAACTGATTCATTGGAGTGTTTACTTAAGTCACTTAAGAGTATTATGTAAAAAAGTGTTCAACAAAGTAAGTATTTAATAATTGACAAAAAAATCCTGAAACATAATAGGAAAAACAGACTATATGGACTAATTTGGTGATATGAAGATAACTGAATATTCTTATCTACTATATAGTAATTAAAACTTTCTAAAATACAAGTAAAATAAAAGATAAATTTAAAATTTATGAATCTTATACAATTTAAATGCCTTTTTAAAACACATACATTATAACATGAATATGCAAAAAACACTTCATGTTCTTGAATAAAATATATAGAATTATAAAAATCTAAATTCTTAGCAAATTGGTCTGTTAATCAAACCTGAAGGTAACTAAGTAGCTTCAATTTCATTGGAAAAAGTAAACATACATAATATAGTTTTTAAGTCTTCTAAGTAAAAAAGCATATCTGTAAAAGGGATTATTTCTTTTTTTCCCACTTGTACATTTTTTGTCCTTTGTCTAACCACTTTGTTTAAAATTGCAAGTAAGATAATGAACAGAATTGACCAAAGTAGACACCCTTGTCTCATTCTTGATTTTCAGGGAAATGCTTTCAGATTTTGCCCATTCAAGATAATGTGGCCATAGATTTGTTTATGTATGTTTCATTACAAAGAGTTAAGTTCTTTCTACACCTAAGGTTTCTTCAGGGTTTTCTTTTGTTATATAATGAATACAAGTTTAATTTTGTTGAGTTTTTTCAGCATCTATTTAGAAAATCATAAGATCTTTTATCGTTGGTTCTATCTATGTCATATACTACACTTAGCTGATTTATAAGTATTGAACCATCTTTGCACCTCTGGGACAAAAGTGACTTCATTGTCATAACTTTTAGTGTGGTGATGTTGAATTGTTTGTCATGATCTTACTGAGGAATTTGCATCTACGACAAAGATATTGCTGTGTAGCTTTAGTTCACTGTTGAGTGTTTATCTACACTCTGTTATCAGTGTGACTAACACTAGTTTTGTAGAATTAAATTAGGCACATTCTTGCTCTTTGTATTTCATGGACCATGGAAGTTTGAGGAATGTTGGTGCTAGGTCTTTAAATGTCTGGTAAAATTCAACAGTCAGTCTACCTGGTTCTGGGCTTTTGATTAGACTTTTATTATCACTTTGATTTCATTGTTTCTTACTGATCATTTGGTGCGTGCCTGTGTAGTCATGTGCATAGTTTGGGGTATGTATATGTAGTACTAGACTGTGTGTGTGTGTGACTGTGTACATGTGTGTCATTAGGTACCGAATCCTGGGATTTGGCAATAAGCTACATAACCACATTTTTAAATTTTTATTTTGAAACAGGGCCTTGCTAAGTCACCCAGGTAGAACTGGGTCTTGCAGTTCTCCTTCCTCAGCCTCCCAGCGCTGAGATTAGAGGTGTGTGCTGTGATACTTGGCTCTGTTTTTTTTGTTTTGTTTTGTTTTGTTTGAGACAGGGTCTCGCTTTGTGGTTCAGGCTGGCCCTGAGCTCAGCCTCAAACTCACAGCACAGCAATCCTCCTGCCTCTGCCTCCCGAGTGCTGGGATTACAGGCGTGAGCCACCACGCCCGGCACTGTGGGATGTGGTGCTGGTTGCTGCTGGGCGTGAGTCTCCACGCCCAGTATAGTATGTGGTTAACCAGGGATCGAACCCGGGTCCTTGCGCTTGCAAGGCAGGCACCAGAACCACTGAGCTAAATCCCCGGCCCCCAGCTCTGTTGTTTTTTTAAGTTCCTCTTGAGCTTGGCTTTGGTAGGCTGCACATGTCTAGAAATTTATTCATTTTATTCTGGACTTTCTAATTTACTGGAATGTAAGTTTTCACATAGCACATATTAACTGCCTCAAGTTCAGGTATGTGTTAAATATTGTGTTTTTCACCTCTAATTTAGTTGACTTGGGTCTTTTTTCTCTTTTGGAGGACATGACAGAGTTTATCAATAAGCGTCTATATTTATATATCTGATAAATTTAGCAAAATGACAGGATACAAAATCAACTTGTAAAACTCAACATTGCCATTCACAGTAAGTTTAAAAATAAATGAATAAAATATCTACAAATAAGTTAAATTAAGGAATGAATACCTCTCCAAAGAAAGTTACAATACACTAAGGAAAGAAACTAAAGAAGAAACTAGAAGATATAAATATCTCCATTGTTCATGGGGCAGAAGAATAAGTACAATCTAAATAGCCATACTATTGAAAGCATTCTGCCAATTCGATGTAAGTCTCATAAAAATACTAGAAGTCTTATTTGCAGAACTAAGAAACAACCAATCCTAAAATTCATTTGGAAACACAAAATAGCCAAGGAAATTCAGAGCAAAAAGAGACAGAGACATCACAGACCCAATTTCAAATTATACTGTGGATTGTTGATCAGAGGTGTGTATGAGATGGAGAGGCAGAGGTGAAGGACTTTGGCAGCTATATGCCCCAAACCTCCCGGAATACACAGTTAGCGATGCAGAGCCTAAGCTACAAGTCCACGTAGGATCCAACATGTTGCCTAAGGAATGAATGTGCTGGCCCCATGGTCTGATGTGTCATTCAGTTTGCTCCCAAGGTCTGTCAATAAGCCGACTACCTGACCTTCATTTGCCCTTGCATGAGCTACTCTCCAGCTGCTCTTCGGGTCAGGGCTGTCCTCTGTGGCTCTCTCACCCTGCGGGGCCTCAGTGAGGGGCAGCCCCGTGAGCCTTCTGAAATTTGGACTGGATGTTCACTCCAAGGAGTCTTTGAGTAACCTTTCATCCTTTTGCACTGGGCCACAGTCATGGACTGCAACAATATACTACAAACCCATCATAAAAAAACACATGATCCTGGCCCAAAAATAAACACAAAAACTTATAGCATCAAAGAGAGGATACAGAAGCAAATGAATGCAACTGCAGCCATCTGATTCCAGGCAAAAGGGTTAAAAACAGAAGTTGGAGAAAAAACAACCTCTTGACCAAATAATGCTGAAAAAATTGAAATCCACAGGGAGAAACTGAAACTAAATCCTTACATTTTACCCTTGCAGAAATCAATTCAAAAGGAAATAAAGCCCTAGATGTAAGACCTGAAACTTTGGATCTACTAAAAAAAAACACAGGGGAAACACTGGAAGTAAAAGCACAGGCAAAGTCTTCCTGAAGAGGAGGACTGCAGTAGCACAGAAGTAATAGCAAGACTCACCAAATGGAACTATGTCAAGTGAAAGAGCTTCTGCAGAGCGGAGGACATAATGTGCTGAGTGAAGTGATAACCTACAGATGGGAAAGTCTTTACTAGGCTCTCTTCTGACAGAGGATTCACATCTAGACTATATAAGGAGCTCAAAAAATTAACGCCAAGGTAACCACAATCAATACATGGGTCATAAATTTAACAAGACACTTCTCAAAAGAAGTACGAAAGGCCAGTAATTATATGAAAAAACATGTGCCATCTTTAGTCTTCAGGGAAATGGGAATTTCCCAGTCAGAACAGCTATTATCAAGAAAACAAGAAATAATAGGTATTTTCATTCCCAGGCATCTAAAGAAATCACCCTTCAGCCATTATGAAACAAGTTAATGGATGAGGCCTCACTTAATAAAAAATATCAGTAAAGGGATAAAAATTGCAGAAATCAAACAAATACAAATTCCAAAGCCAAGAAATATAATAACTGAAATGAATAGTCAAATATGCTCAATCATATATTTGAGCAGTCAACAACAACAAAAAAAACTAGTAAACTTAAATATGGGTCAGTCAACTGAGTATCCAATTTGAGGAAAAGAAAGAAAAAAGATGAAGAAAACATCAAATGTGATCGATCACCAAGTGTACCAATGTATAAAGATTTGGAGTCTCGCTCAGACAGAGTGGAGAGAGAGAAAGTAGAAAGAATATTTTCAGTAACAGCGATTGAACTCAAAACCTTCCACTCGCAAGCAGGCGCAGAATCACTGAACTACTTCCCTGACCCTAGAAAGAATATCTGAAGAAATAATGGATGAAAACCTCCCATATTCATGGAAAACTACCAGCCTACATTTCCAAGAAGATCAACAAACTTCAAGTCAGATAAGTACAGTTACCCACTTCCTGATGTATCAAAATCAGTCTGTCAAGAGACAATCTTGAAAGCAGGAAAATAGAAGTAACTCATCACATACAAAAGATTTTCAGTAAAGTTGACAGTTGATTTCTCCCATCCAAGTACTAAACAGGCCTGACTCTGCTTAGCTTCCTAGATCAGACAAGATCAGGTACATTCAGAGCAGTATAGCTATAGGCAACAACTGATTTCTAATCAGAAACCATGTCAAAGTTCACCAAGCAATGAATATGAGTTCCCATATTCCAAGCTCTGAAATGAAATAAAAGTTCAACCAGTCACTACATCCAACAAAATTATCCGTAAGGCATTCCAAGACAAATAAACATTGAAAGAGTCTATTGCTAACAGAGCTTCTCTATGACAAAAGCTTCTGGCTGAATAAAAAGATACTAGAAGAAGCCACGCACAATGGAAGTCTCCTACGATTGTGGCTACTCTTGAGACTAGGTCAAGAGAATCACAAGTTCAAGCTTAGCCTGGGCAATATGGTGAAGCCCTAGCTCAAAAACAAAACAAAACAAGCAAAGACCCTAAATGCTAATTTCAATCTACATGAGGAAATAATCAAGTAAAGTTAACTGAATAGGGAAGTATAAGAGAATATAAATGTATCGTTTGTCATTCCTTTTAGTTCTCAATCTGTTTTAAAAGAAAGAAATGATTATAATAGTTAAATATATATAATGAGAAACAAGCAATGTAAAAGAAAGATAAAAGTTACTAAAATTGAGAAAAAAAAGAAGAGACATTAGAACTGACTACATAAACAAAAAGGATTATACGGGAATAAGATGAATACTTATACCAGTTGTATGCAAACAAATTAGTTACCTAGGTAAAATGGATGAATCTCTAACACATACACTGTTGAAACTAACAAAAGAAAAAATACATCTATAACAAGCAAGGATATTATTAGCTCAAGGAATTATTTCCAAAAAGAAAAACTCAGAATCAGATTTCAAGAAACTTTTAATTATGAATTCTACTCCTACAAAATACTGTGAATAGCAGCAATCATTTTCAAGATATTTCAAATAAACAGAAAAGACAAGAATTTTTTACAATTTGTTTTATGAGGTTCAATGTTACCTTGACCCAAAACCCAGATAATTGCATAACAAGAAAAGAAAAATATAAAACAACAACATTCCTTGTAAATGTAGGTAGAAACGTAATCTATAAAGCACAGGAAAGCTGAGAGCAGTAAGCGTAAGAAGTATTAGACCCCAGAAAAGTGGGATTCATCTGAGGAAGACACAGTTGGCAGAATATGCAAATAGTAACTCACGTAGTACCCTTAGTAACAGAACAGGCACAGAGGCATGTGATCACACCAAGGCAGGCCGAGAAAAACTGACGAAGTTACCATCTTTTATGATTATAAATATCACTAAACAGACCAGCAAGAGAGAGACTTTTTTGACAGATACCACTTAAGAAAAGCAATTGCTAACTCTACATTTAAAGAAAAAACCTGAAAACTTCCCCTAAAAGCAGAAGCGTAACATTCCACAACTGGGTGTAAACCCAGATGAAGTCAAATAAGTATATCGATGTTCATTACTGGACTCTTCATGATAGCCAAGGGACAGAATCAAACTAAATGTCCATCTCTGACAAGTGAATAAAGAAAATATAGTACACATATTATCCAGTCATATAAAAATAATGAAGCCTTGTTTGTGACAACTTGGGTGGAATTGATGGTCATTATGTGAAGTGAAATGAGCCAGGTATGTGATCTCACTCAGTTATAATGTAAGAAAGTCGATCTCTTAGACACTCACTGGACAGTGGTGCCACCAGGGGCTAGGACAACAGAGGGAGAGGAGGGGAACTGGTCAAGGGCACCAAGTCAGACAGACAGAAGCAAGAGGTTCTGGGGCACACAACTGCACCATAGGGGATGATGATGGACTGTGTATTTCAAAAGCTACAAGAAAGGAATTTCAAAGTTTTCAACCTAAAGAAATGATAAAGATCTATGTTGACATAAACACTACACAATGTATACATATATAAAAATATCATCTGATATCCATAAATATGTATAATTCTTATGCAGCTGTTCAAAATTTTATTTAAAAATTCCATTTACAGTATCATCCAAAAGAATAAAATATTCAATAATTATTTTTTTAAATACCTGTAGGAATTTTGCAAAGAAAATCATAAAACATTGATGGAATAAATTAAATAATATCTAGATACATGGAAAGATTTTCCATATCACAGAATGGAAGACAGTGCCATTGCAGTGGCAGAACTGCCCAAACCAAATTAAAGATTGAATGCAATTCCATCAAAATTCAGCTTCCTTTTCATATACAAAAAGACAATTGGCCTTTAAATTCATTTGAAAATGCAAAGAATCCCAGCAGTCTTGGAACTAAGTTGAAGCTGGCATACATCCCAGTCAGAACACTGTCTGTAAAGGTACGGAAACCAAGACAGGGCTGTGTGACATCGGGAAAAACATGCAGGAGAGAGGAAGAGACCTGGGTCCAGAAGCACAACCAGAATCCACAGGGAAAAGGTGCCGTGGCCATTCAGTGAGGGGAGGGAAAGCTGGCCTTTCAGCAACCACTCACACAACTAGAGATCCCAAGGGAAAAGTGAGGGGGATAAATTTCAACCCACAGCCATTATTATATGCAAAATCTAACTCAAAATAGGCTTAAAAGCAAGAGCTACAGTTATAAAACTCGTGGAAGAAAATATAGGAGCACATTTTCATGACTCTGACACTGTCAAATGATTCTATGATCTAACCCTAAAATAAGCAAACGACAGATCAGGTTCCACCAAAATGAAACATTTTTCGGTGTTAAAAAGTATGTAAAGAACCTCATAAAACAAGAGAAAATAGTTGCTTGATCTATGCCTGATAAGGACCCGGCATCAAAAACATATAAGGAGCTATTATTAGGTAAGTGTCAAATAGCTCAACTTAAAATGGGGAAAGGATCTGAACACTTTTTCCAGGTACACAGAGGCCACGTCCATGAAGACACTTGACATCATTCACCATTAGAGAAATGAACACTGAACTCAAGATACTGCTTGGCACCCACTGGAATAGCTGTAATTCTTTAAAATGGAAACTAAAAATATTGATAACAATATGGAGAAATCGAAACCTTTATGCACTACTTAGAGGGAGACGATCACACATCTGGCAGCCAGAGTGTAAACATGTGGCAGCTCTTGTAGCAGCTGAACACGGAAGCACCACGTGAGCCCAAGCCCACGCCTGTGCATGAGCACCGAGGAGTGAGCGGCGGAGAGGCGTCTACGCAGGACAGCACATAAATCTCTGTGTCAGCACTATTCGCTATCTTCAAAACATGAAGACAAACCAAACAGCCGTCAATGGGATGGATGTATAAACAAATTCTAAGTCTACATTATAGAACAGTTTTCAGCCATAAACAGGAAGTACTCAAACATGCTATACTGTAGACAAATTTGGAAAAGACTCAAAATGCCACATTTCATAAGATTCTTCCTCTATAAAATATCCAGAGTAGGAAAATCTGCACAAATAGATCAGTGATTGCTGGAGGAGGGTGTGAGGACCGGATGGACGGTTCATAGTCTGGGATAAAGTTCTCTCTGTTTACTCAACATACGAGTATAACCAAACCAATTGAATTCCAGATAAAATGGTGAATTTAAGTCATATAAATTGCATCTCAATAAAAATATATAATAAATATACATGCTGAAATATTAGCATACCAATGCCATCTAGGATTTGCTTCAAAATAATTGAGTTTGGAAGCAGGGAATAGTGATAAATTTTTACCTGCGAAAGCATTCTCCCTGTATTCAGATATATTTGAGATTTACATCATGCACTTTGAAGAAAACAGCTAAGTAAAACATTTTAAGAGGAAGTTGAGAAGAATTATTCTAAAGCCACATACTCAGTAGTGGGAGGCTGTGCTGAAGTGGAAAATAGTACTGACTTCATTGGGAAGAGATCCAGTGATATTTGGTTTATTATATGATGGCCTTGGCATTTCAAAGTAGGAAGGAAGACAGGGTTCCTCATGGGCACCGAACTGGTCATTTAGGAGGAGATCAATTTGGTAGCAGCCTTACCTAATACCACACTTGCAAAAATAATACACAGGGTTACATTTTAAGGGTAACTGAAAATGTGTGTCATGTGAATATGGAATATAAAATACAGTGAATATAAAAATCAATTAGTGTAATGAATGTCACGGGGATGGTTCTTCAACAAAATTTAGAATTTTTTTTAAAATGTCATATAATGAGAAAAATATTGAAACATTAGGAGAGGCAGCAATAGTTAAAACAGAAAGGACACGTTCACGAAGAAGTTGATTTAAAGAGTTAATACTTAACTCAAAAGACTGAAAAGCAGATGCCCCACCTAGGGAAGATGCCCTCCCTGCCCCGCACCCTCCCGGCAGCCTTGAGTCCCCTTGTTGCAGCTTTCCCGCCAGGGCAGCTTCTACGCAGCAATGCGGTGCCACTCCCCCATGCATACTATATGACATTCCTCTGCTGGTCCCTCAATATGGAAACCACCCAAGACTTGGGACAGCAAACACTTAAAATAATAATTGTCACTACTTGATGTAGAAAATTTCCTCTACTGATTTGTGCTCTAGTTTGAGAAAATTTGGCAATATTTAACAAAAGCTATTAAGAAATGAGTATACTGACTTGGCAAGTACACTTGGAAAAATCATTAGGGAAAAATAATCACACTAATATAAAAACCTGTTTAAAAGTATTTTCATTACAACATTGTACCTACAAGATGGGACTTCTTTTTCAGTACCAAGTATCAAACTCAGGTCCTTGTGCTTGCTAGGTAGACACAGTGCTAGTGAGCTAAATCTCTGGCCCAAGATTTGATTTAAAGATATGGGAATGTTTAAATTTTAAAAGTATTATTACATTCAGGGCTGCGGATTTAGCTCAATGGTTCTGGCGCCTGCCTTGCAAGGGCAAGGTCCTGAGTTTGCTCCCCAGTAACCACATACCACAATGCCGGACGTGGAGACTCACGCCCACCAGCGACCAGTACCATATACCACAGTGCTGGGCATAGTGACTCACACCTGTAATTCCAGAACTTGAGGCAGAGACAAGAGCATTGCTGTGAGTCTGAGGCTCACCTGGGCCACATAGTGAGCTGAGGGCCAGCCTGCACAAAGTGAGACCCTGTCTCGAAAAAAGACACACTGCCATTAATCCAATCAGATACTCCCTCTTCCTTCCAACACCTTTTCCATCACTGTCGCAAGTTCTGAGGCTCTTCTGGAAGTCCTTCAACTTCAGTGCCTCGGCTGCACTTCCATGCTGCCCTGATGTCCTGAGTTCGAAACGTTTACCTTTCCTGAATCATCTCGACTGGGGAAGAGCCAGGAGTCAAGGTGCACGAGACTCGTCACGATGTTTTCACAGGCCTGCTTTCCACTGGTGGCACTCGCAGCACCCTGCAGCCTTTCACCCACCTCAGAGAGACACTCCCGGAAGAGGGCTTTCCGAGCTGCTTCAGACAGTGGCAAAACGCTGGGATCCACGCGGGTGAGTGAGGGGAACTGTTCTGAGGGGATGAATGACAATGAGTCTCTTTCTTTAATATTTTTTATTTAAATGCACACCAGATTGGTCAGGCTTGTGTTTCCATAACAAACTAGGAGCTATCTTAATGTCTACCAGGATATGAATTACATAGATTGTAGTACTCACATATAATGGAACTTTATATAACTATCAAAAATAGGTAAAAATTGGGCTAAAAATAGCTTTTGAAATAAAATCCCATTTTCTATGTAGGTGCATGTATGTACCTACATACATACTAAAGCACACAGACTCACACAGACTGAGGGAAAAGGCCGGAAAGTTTCCACATTCGCGTGCTGGCCACGGCACTCAGAGCCAGGACAGCCAAGATCTGCTGTGCTCTCCAGCCTTCGGTTTGCTTTGTTTATATGTTTATCCTTTCTAGTTTCTAAAATAATGTGTACTATTTCTTTAAAAAGTAAAAGACATTTAAAATAGTATCTCTGTAATTAAATATAAAAACCTCACCAATATATTATTTTCTATATCTTCATCTTACATTCCCATAGAATGACTACATATTGTACACAGATTCTATTAATGACCAAAATTATTTTTTGTCATGACCAAACTATGCTCACTAAATCTGAGTTATGATTCAATTTTTTTTTAAGTACTAGGAATTAAACCCAGGGAGCTCAGGGATACATCTTCAGCGCTCGTAGTTTTTTAACTTTTTGAATAAGATCTTATTAAGTTGCCCGTGGGAATCAACCTTGTGATCCTCCTGCCTTAACCCCCTGAGTAGCCAGGGTTATGGACAGGGAACACGGATGGATCATCCACTTTTGAACTCAGCAACAGAGCTGACTGACTGCCCGGGTTGGCGTCTGCGAATGGACACCCACTTCTAATACTACCAGAGTCAGCCCAGGTCTTTATGTCGCGCAGTTTTATAGGTAGGAAACTCTGTTATCGCAGCTTTTCCTTTCTGTAGCTCTTTGCTTTAATACTATTTATTCTTGAGCACAAAAAAAGTTGCCATAATTTGCAATCACAAACTTTGTTAGCCGCAATAATAGAATGAGATGTGTCATAGGAATCCTATGTGTTGAGTATCACGAAAATGCTGCAACTTATTTTAAGATAAATTTTTCAAGTTGGGTTTATAAATCATTTACAAAGAAATTGAGCAGAACTCAAATCACAGTCCAGCTGTCACATTCCTGCAGAGTGACCGCAGTGTGCTCGGCGCTGGCGGCCACAGCAATGAGAGGCTGCAGAGCCAGAGCCTTTGCCAGACCATCAGGAACAAATATCTTCCACTAGCCAGATATTAGATCAACAACCATTAAATATAATAGGAACCATCTTCCATGGCGAGGGTTCAAAAGCTACAAATACAAACAGTTGCAAGTATGTGGCTGGACATGCAGGCGCCCCATCGCGAGGGGCCTGCGCCCCACACTCAGCCTGAAGGTTCTAGAGACTTGCCTCTCTCCCTACTCGGTCACAGACTTCCGACCGGCAGACACAGAGGGCCCAGTGGTCCAGGAGTCCGTGCGATCGCTGCCGCCTGCCAGCACGTGTGGCAGCGCAGGGCTGAGGAGGGCCGAGGTCCTGAGCTGTCAACAGCAGGGTGAGGCCCGGCTCCCAGTCCATCCATGAGTGCGAGGCCCTGGTGTCAAGGCCGCTCTGTTCTGGGACAGGAGGTCAGAGCTCCAGAGGCAGCTCATGCCACCTCACCTAGCTCCTCAAGAAGAGGCAGCCAACCACCCTGTGCCACAAACTCAGAGCAAAGGAAACATCAGTCGCCAAAAGGCTGCATCCTTATGCTTTAGTCACGGGCATAAGTTCCCCAACAGAGAATTTCATCTCTGAGAAGTCCTGCGACTCTGAGGACACACACACCTGCTCCTGAGCTCAGCCCCACCGTCCTGCGCTCAGGCCTGTGTGCTCTGATCTCACTGCCGGGCTCACTCAGCCAGCGCGCCTGTTTATTCCACTCCTTCTGTCCTCAGTGATTTTGTTTATTTATTTACACGTGTATTCTCTGTAAATGTCCTTAAATTAAATTTCAGGGGAATAAGCACCTTAACCATCTTCTTTACTCCAATTTTTCATGGTGGTCACTAAATCTTTGTTGAGTGAGTAAATATATTTTATACACATACTTTAACATTTCATGGGGCAGATTGTTGCTGGTCTTCTTGACTTGATTTCCACAGTCCTGAGTTGCTGTTTTGCATTTATGGTTGTGGTTTCGAAAGCAATGAAGATTTCTGGATTAAGAATGACCTTCAATTTTCTCCTCCAAAGTTCATCCATGCTGGCTTCTTCCTTGAGCCTCTTTTGGAAACAAAAATCCACATCATGTTCATCCAAGGCCAGTTGGCGCCAGCAGGAGGTAGATGCTGCTTCCAGTCTTCCCAGGAGCAGGAGCCGCGGCACCAGCGCTGGGCAAGAGGTCAACCTACCCCTGATCTGTCAGACCCTTCCTGAAGGGCCAAGGATGCAGCATGCAGCACGCAGCACACAACAAAGCCCTGTTCCCTGGGAATGACAATTCTATTTTTTTTTTTCTTCTTCTTCTTTTCTGTTCAGTTCATGGTCTAGAGTTAAAAAAATAAAAAGAACTGACAGGGAAGCATGAGTCCATGTGACCAGCAATCCGTGTTCTGCAGCAGGACACAGGACGAGCTATATGTGGTCTGTATGAACTGGCCACATGTAGCACACAATGGCTGTGAACCGAGCATACATGACAGATGACAGCTGCGACCACAGAAGGCGCAGGATGGTGACGTTGCTCCTTACATTGGCAAGTCAGCAGACCTTAAAGGACTCCTTATAAATTGCTTTGATTTTTTAGAAAAAATGTGTAATAAGATTTTCTTAGTCTTAAGAAAATTAATATAGTCCAGTTTTAAAGCTTGAATATAATAAATTACTTAGCAACTTTAGACTTAATTTTAATAAAAATGAAAAACTTTGAGTTATTTAAAATTATATGAATTTCTCTTTTTAATATTTTTACCTCATTAGAATTTATATTTTTTAAAAGATAAATCTAGAAGGCAGACTCAGAGATGAGTAATGCTATGGAAAGAAGGAGAAAGGGAGAAGGGGTGATAGAAGTGGAAATGAGCAGCAGGTGAGACTTTTCCAAAACACACCTGACGACACTAAATGAGTGAAGTGCCCTAATAAACGAAGCATAGAAAACACGGCATCTCTGAGGATGCACTCCCCATGCTTCTGTGCTATATGAATGTGCACCATTCCCTCTACTTCTGCTTGATTCGGTGCCTGAGAAGGAGCATAGGACGGGCGACCTCAGGAACATGCAGGCCCAGGCTGGAGGTCCAGCTCCTGGGGACAGGCAGAAGCTCACAGCTACCACACACAGTGACAGGGACATCTCTTTGCTCCAGAATTTTTGCTTACTTTATCTTGTGGCTAAAACTTAGTTTGCCATGCGGTTTCCTCTTGGTGAGACACAGTCTCCTTGCTAAGACTGATGAGTAAAATATGTCCTCTTTGTAGCTTGTTAACTGTGGCAAGGATTCTCAGCCCTCACTGCCTGCAAGGTCCAGACCTGGGTCTACAAGACACACACCTGGGCCACGGTGCTCTTCAAACACCAAGCAGCTGAGGGAGACACACATCTGCAGGACGGGCAGGGAAACCAGGGACTTACAGATCCTGGCTGCAAGGCCTGGCCTGCCATTGGATGGCCCCTCTGGGAAGACACAGGAGGGTGGGTCTTGACAGGCAGTCATGAGCACAGGCAGAGTGGTGTGAGGACAGGAGGGTGGGGTGTGCCGGTAAGTGACCCTGAGGAAAGCAGATGGAGGAAGAGGTGACAGGAAGAGAGACAGGAGCTGAGTCACATGTTCTGTGGCCAGGATAATGGGACCACTCTCAAGTAATAGTGATAGGTGTGACACAAGGTGGGGGTGAAAAAAGCAAGGCCAATCTGAGCCCTGGAAGTCTCCTGAAGACAACAGACCTGGGGCAAACCTTGTCTTTCCAGTGTCTCTCTCCTCGTCTCGAGGACACCTCAGCCTCTTATCATATGGAGTGGTTTTTAGGGTGACTCTCTGCCAATGCAAGCAGACCCTCTCTAGATTACAGTGGCACTACTACTGGTACTGGTGGTACCTGGCAGTGTGGTACTGGTCTGTCTGTATCTTGGATTGTGTTGAATTTTGTCAAATAATTTTTCTATGCCTACTAAGATGACTGGACGGTTTGGGGGTTTATTTTACTGATGGGATATACTACACTAATTTTTGTCCACTTGTCAAACCAACCTTGGATTCCTGAAGTAAATTCATGTGTGCACAGCAATAATCTTTTTCATATACTGCTGGATCTCATTATCTGTAATTTCTTGAGGACTTTTGCATCATATTCACGAGAGATGTTAGTCTGAGCCTTCTGTTCACTCCTGCTGGTGTTGGTTCTGGCATCACAGTGATCCTGCTCTCCCTGAAGGAGGCGGTGACTCGCCCCTCCCCCACACTGGAGAAGCGTGGGAAGAAGTGGCATTCACTCATCCTGCACCGTCAGCAGGAACTATCAGTGAAGCCACTGTGTCCTAGGCTTTTCCTTCTGGATAGAGTTTAGATACTGACTTGTCTCTTTGCGTATCAGAAATCTACCAGGATTTCTATTTATTCTTCAGATACTCTCCATCACTTGTTCTTTCTAGGAATATGAGCATTTCATCTCTGTTGCATGCTTCACTGTAGCTCCTCACTCGTGCACACTTTCCTTATTTCTCCAGGGCTGGTGGAGGGCTTGCTCTTTCTTCACTAACTGTGATCATTTTGAGTCATCTTTGTTCCTTCTTTGCAATGAGCTCTTATTCTGACCCTTCACTTTCCCACTTTGAGAATTTCATATATTCTTACATCAACCTGTATGAATCTGTCAGGCAGATAGAATGTGAAATTATATTTTCAAAATACTTTAGTGTAAACAAACCTACGCATATCTATTTGGCTCTCCTGTGAATTATGTGAAGTATGATGTTAAAAAGTGGATTATCTTGGAATAAAGTAGCTGGTCAAGGAAAAATTCTCAATTTGCAGAAGGCTGCTGGGGGAAAGCCTTTGTGGCACAGCCCAGACGAACGGGCTGCATGATTTCCAACAGGCCGTTTGCTTTCCTCGGATGAAAAATGGTGCCTGCCAATGTTTCCATCCATCACTGTCTGACGTCTGCACAACATAAGGGGTCCGCCCATCAGTGTCTCACTGCGACAAGAGAGCTCAGCCCTGAGCAGGAGAAAGAAGAGAATCCTCATGGCACTGCCCTGTGCTCAGGTCTTCGTGCCTTCATTTTCTTGAAGATTCAGATGTATTACTACATTTTCTCAGGCCTCACAATTAACAGGTACTGGAGCCATACCAAGAGCTCCAAGAAGAACTTCAGATTCTTAAATTGAGCAACAGAGGAAAATAGAATCATCAATCAAAAATTCTTTCATTCCTTGCCTTTATAATCTACCATAAATCATGGAAATCCAAAGGCAAATTAAAGGCAATAAAAGATTTTCCAGTAGTTCACCTTATCCTGGGAACGAGGCCTCACAGAGGCCCAGATGCACTTATTATAGCTCAAAACAGCTGCTGGTGGCTTTGAAACACAGGGCCCTACCCTGAACTGCACAGTCTGCCTGGACCCCAACCACCACACCTGGGAACTGTCCAGCTGTCCTGAAGCCTGCATGGCACAAAGCCTAGCAGTGGGGAGCGGGCAGAGAAGGGAGCAAGTGGGCAGTGAGGGCGAAGCCCTTGGCAAGATCCTGATGGTTGTGATTGAAAAGGAGAAGTGAGGCGCAGCAGCAATGCTGATGCTAGTCCACCACTCCAGACCCTGTCTCCATTAAACCCAATACCTTTCCCACATTTTTTAATTTATAGGAATTAAGACCAATAACTGCACACAAGATGGAGGGATCATTTTACAGGCACATACTCAGAAGTTACCAACATGCCTGAAAATTTCATCTCTGGAAAATATTAAGTTCTCCCTGTGCCAGTAACAAAAACAGACTCAAAGGGAACAAAAGTGAAATTCTGGGCTAATTATTCACATACAAGGGAAACTGTGTTTTCTAACTTGGGGACTTTCTCCCTTCGAGGTTCCCTGAAGGGGACACTTTCAAGAGTAGTTACAGTTTTCTGTACACCATCAGCCCCTCCCAACGCCTGCCTCTCACCCAGCTAAATCCCATGAGTCCAGACCTTCACTTCCACTTTAACAGCTGGAAAATATAGTCATTAAATACTTGCAAAGTTGTGTTCTCCAAACTATGCCAGTTATTTTTATGAACGTTCTATGATGCTAACTACTGGTTATTTCTAGATATCTTGGTTTCTAGATAGTGTGGAGTAAGCAAATTAGGCTTGTTCAGATGTAGGAATGCATTGCCCTGATAGAGCTGAAAACAGGGCGAAAGGATTTTTAACTGTATTTAGAAGCCCACTGTGGACAAAGTAAAAACAGAACAATGCTGGGTCTTTACAGTTCCTGGTTTTGGTAACTGCACTGCAGGCACACAAGACGATGCTGCTGCTCTTAGGTCTGGGGATGGAAAGGATCTCTAACTTACTCTAGAATTCTTTGAGGAAGTAAATATATATGCAATACAGTATAAATACTATGCAAGCCATTTATGCAGCTTTAAATTTTAAGTAGTTATATAAAAAAGAGGATTTAATGCACCCATGTTTATAGCAGCTCAGTTTGTGATAACTGAATCTTGGAAACAACCCAAATGTCCATCAACTGGAGACTGGATAAAGAAGTTGTGATTTTTCTGTAGAATGGAATATTATTCTGCCATAAAGAACAACAAGTTTGAGTCATTTATACTCAAGTGGATGTACCTTGTGGTCCCAGATGTGTAAAAACTGTATCTTTTCTCTGATAGGAGAAACTGAAAATGTAAATGAGTTCTAAAATGTATGTTAGATCTTGTACAATAGAAACTATTCAAAGGAAAATGGGGTAAGGGTAAGAAACGAGGGGAAAGAAAAAATTGTGATGGTAATAAAAACATAGCTTATGTATATAGGGGGTGGGGGTTGTAAGATCAGTAGGGAAATGGGAAAAAATGAGAATCAGGTCATGTCATATACTGATACAAGTTGTCAATGTTTAGAGTGATCATGAGATATATATATATCCTATTTCACAATTAAAAAGAAAAAAATTTGAATAAAAAAAACCTGGGGCAGGAGGAAAGCTTCTCAGCAGGAAGAAAAACCAACAGCAAAGTGAAGAAACAACCTACAATGTGGGAAAATATTTTATCAGCTGTTCCTCAGACAAAGTACTACTGTCTAGAGTATATAAAGTACTTATAAAAGCACCCCCCATTTAAAAGCCCAATTCAAAAATGGACACCTGAAATGAAAAGACATTTTTCAGATAAAGTAGAAGCAGCAAATAAACATATGAAGAAATGTTCAAAATCACTAGTTACTGCCAAAATGCAGATGAAGACAATTCTGAGATTTCACCTCACTCCAGGAAGAATGGCTGCTATGAAGAAATGAACCAGTGAATGTTCACAGGGCGGTGAGGGGAAAGGAACCCTTTTCTGCTGTTGATAGGGATGTAGACTGGCACAACCATTGTGGAAATCAGTGTGGAGATTCTTCAAATATTAGGCTTAGACATCCCATTTTGGCCCTATTATTTCAACACTGGGTATATTCATGAAAGAATCAAAAGTGTCACACCACAGCAACAGAAGTGCACCCATGTTACGGCGCACAGTCTTTAATAGCTAAAGCTTGCAAACAGTTCAAAAGCCCACACCTGGTGAGTGGATAAAGAAATGTGGTTTTTTTTTAATAAAATGAACTACTATACAGCTATAAAGAAAGATAAACTTGAGACATTTTAGCTAAATGGATGCACCTTGAGGCCATACTCATAAGTGTAATAAATTGGACACAGGTGTGTAAGTATTGTGTCATTTCTCTAGTGTGAGAAACTGAAGGTATAAATGAGGTCCAGAATGTATAATGGGTATTGTGAAGTAGGAAGAAAATGTTCAAAGGAGAAGGAGAAGTAACAAAGGGGACCGAGAAAAGCACAGAATGGAGAGAAAAAAAGTTAATGGTAAAAAGGGAAAAATGGAAACAAAGTTTATGAGGGGCCGAGGGGAGGGCACGGGAATGGGAAAAATTAGAATCAAGATATATTATACACAGGTACAAATTCTCAATGAGTAATGTGATCATAATGTACACCTAAAATGTACCCACAAACTCAGTAAAGAAGAAATAATTAATGGATAAGGAAAATGTGATATTTATATAGAGTGGAATACTGCCCTACCATAAAGAAGGATAAACTTGGATCATTTTTAAGAAAATGGATGCTCCTCAAGACCACAATCTTTAGTGGAATAAATAAATCACTTGAGTCTAAATACTGTACATTTCTCCTTGTGTGAGAAGCCCAAAGGGTGAGCAGAAGCATAATGGAGGATAAATATGGAGATATGGGAAGTGCATGTTCAAATGGGAAGAGGACAGGACAGGGAGGGGAGAAGGAAAGGAGTCGGAAAAAGTGGGCGAGGAAGGTAAAAACAGACACGAGACTTCTTTGAAAGAATGGGGAAGAAGGGAAGGGAGAGGAATGGGGAAGATAAGATATATTACGTATGGACAGAAATTGTCTATGATGAATGTTATCTATACGTATAAAAATATAGACTAATAAAAATAAATTTATCAAAAAATAAGGCTTCTAAGAAGGGGAACTAGGGAGGGAAGGTGGAGGAAAGTATAGAAGGAAAAACAATTGTATGAGAAAAGAAGGAAAGAGAAACCAAGTCTTTACAAACGAGGAGGGGTGGGAGGGTTCAGGCGAAGGCAGGGGGTCGGGTAAAAACAAGAATCACCATAGGTCATGTGCAGGTACAAGATCCCAGAGACGGATGTCATCATAATTGTATACCTAAAATGTACCAGTCAATTTTAAAAATAAAATAAGAGTCCTAGAAGAAAATGTAGGAGCACCTGGAAGGCTCTGGCTTTGCTGATGGTATTTTAGATGGACCAGTAAAGGCATGATCCATCACACGACGAACGCACAGGCTGAGTTTCGTTGAGTTGTTTTCTTTGCGAAAGACACTGTTAAGAGAAAGAAAACACAAACCACCTAAGGGGAGAACATACTAGAGAAAATGTATCTGACAAGAGGCTTTATTTAAAATTTACAAAAAACTCTTAAAATTCACCATTAGCAAACAAGCAACTCATTTATAAAAATCGACTAAAGACCTCAATGGAAGGTACACAGACTGCACAAAAGCAAGTGGAAAATGCTTCCCAGCATGTGACAACAGGAAAGCATGACTAAAATCACTGTGAGGTATCACCATCCCCCATGGGAAGACCCATCTCCAGGACGCCCAGGACCATGTTGGTGAGGACGTGGAGACCGGGGTCCGCGTCCACTCCAGTGAGAGTGTAAATGGAGCTGCTGCTGTGGAGCGGGGCGACAGTCATTGAGAACACGGAGCACGGAACCCAGAAATGGCACGACTTGGTATTTATTTCAGATTTGAAACTTAGTGCACACAAAGTCCTGCACACACATGCTTCCAGTAGCTTTATTCATAAGTGAAGAAACTTGAGAGCTACAAAATTCTCCCAACTATGGAAATGCGAGGAGAGCTGCAGCCTCTGGTCCACATCAGTAAATCACAGTGTACCCTGATCAAGGTCCTGTCACTGATGCAGTACTTTTATGTATATTCTTACTGACAAAATGCATGCTTTGAGACACTAAGATAAAATGAAGTACAATACGACCAAACCCAAAAGCTGAAGCAGTAAACGTTCTTAGGAAATATGAATCATTTAACATTCCAGGTCTCAAACTTTCTCATCACAAAGCGCACACTGCTCGCATGCAGGTCCTTCGGAGGCTTGTATCAGAGACGGACATGCCATCGGCCTCTGGGCAGGACAACAGATGTGAATCATGACTGGAGGAGGATCAGCTGAGTCTTGTATGTCAGCACGTAAACCACCAGCCTGGGTTATACTTCAGCCTAAATGTAAAACTCACTTGGCTTCTAATGATGTCCTGCTTTAAAAGGAAATAGACTATATAGATTCATTTCCTAGAATTCTACTGGTAGCTGTATATTTTTCCTCTGCAATGCCACAAATTACCTCAGATGAAAATTACAATTTTTAGATAATATCAAAACAAGAGAAGTTGTTTTGAAAGTCATTTTACATACCATGCTTTTCAGGTCCACTCAGCTTCCTCAGTGCATGAGCTACAGATCCATAGCGTGAGACCGTGCACTTGGGCCACAACGCAGAAGAGGTGGCTTATGCCTGAGTCCTGGGACAGATTCTGCCCTCATCGACTTAAACTGAACATCTTTTGTCCTGTGCGCCCTCCACTAGAGGGCGACAGTCTCACGGGTCTGGTCAGATGATAGCAAAAATAGTAGCATTCCACTGGCTTCACAGCTGAGCTCCTGTGGCATCCACAAAGCTCATAGTCAATCCTGCGATTATGTCTCGCTGTCTTCATTTCTCACATGGACTGGTCCAGTCCACACCACAGTGAGAGACCAATACCTCATGTGGTGCAATTTTCAGCTGTTACAAAACTTACTTGAGTATTAGAATAAGTACCGTGATGATGGCAGACGACCTGTTCCTGTGGCCTGTGTGACATCAGGGTTATGGTTTGGCTGTTTACTTTGCTAAAATCTGCAGAATATTTTCCAGAAGGAAAGCAGTATAGAGTTCTTGGAAATGAAATTAACTTTTAAGTCCTGGCAGGAGGGGCAGGTAAGGAAAAGGATGGACTGGGCCAATTTCTAGAAAAACATATTTAAAACCATTTAATATTTAAAAAAGAAAATGATACTAACGTCATATTAATAAAATGAAATATAAATTGCTTTCATGGATTGGAAACCATCATTTCAGAAACTTTGATTTGGAATTCAGTTCTGGTCACTACGGTGAAGAAGAGAACAATTTTCCTGGTCCCCATGTCCTCGTGATGACTGAGCTGCAGCCATGCTCCCCTCTACTCTGAGGGCTCCTACGATTTTATCATTAGACAAATGACACACTCATGGGGTGTCACCCGGTGTGTGCCTGGTGGGCCGTGCGCATGCCCAACACCCTGTGCTCCGGTGCCCGACAGCCTGGTGGTGCTGGAGCCTGAGAAACCAGGAGACTCCTGACCCGGCTCCAGACAGGTGCTGCGGCCAGCGATGAGACCAACGAGAGGAGGGCAGACACGAGCCCCTGGCCTAGACCACTTAATCGGGGTGAGAAAGTGGAGCCAACAGTGAGTGGAACTGGGGTCCACAGGAGATAAGAGGGTGCTCGGCGCAGGCTGGAGATGCAGCGTCAGAGGAGTAACAGGCTGCAGCTCAGAGACAGCACAGACCTGGAGTCGGGAAGCCCCGGGAGCCAGAGGAGAGCAGCAGCTCTTAGCCTCGCCGGAGGGCTCGCCCACCTCACCTGCCCATCGCGGGCCGAGCCACAGGCTGGGCTCTGGGCTTCACACACTTGACCTTCAGGCAGGACCAAGCCAAAACACACCCACTTCCACCTCCCATTTGTCTCTGTCTCACTCCACTGCATCACCGGCTGGGCCTACGGTCAGCTTAAAATGCTAAGTATGGTTTTAAAAAGTACCGTATTCAGAGCAAAAGGTACATTGACAAAGGAGTTAAGTACAGCTGCATTTCAAAAGGTAGGAAGCCAAGTGGACACGATGGGAGAAATCTTTTCCTCTCAACACAATCTCAGGAAATGAGCTAAAATTAAAACTTCCAGATAGTATTGCGGAGCCCCAGCATTGCAAGAGCCACCAAATGCTGCTGGGGTGACCTGCTATAGCCCCATGGCCTCCTGCTTGCTCAGAGAAAGCCACAAGTCTCCTGTATACTCTTAGTAGAGTTGTGGACAGATCAGGGCACTTAAGCTATGATAATGACCAGAGGGTTTGCTCTCGCTGGCTGGACGGGACAGACACATACATGATAAATGCCAAGGCTTTCTTCTTCCTAGAGATACAACAATCAGTTGAATGGTCCAACTAATGCCTCTGCCCAGAAACAGAGTGTGTCTCTCTGATTTCACAAAGTGTGTATAAACTCAATAAGAGCAACACCTTCTGACCTGGGCAAGATCCCAATAAGGACACGCCCTTCCATTCTCCTTAAATAGTAACTTACAGAGACACAGGTTGTAGTAGGATTCCTCGGGACACTGCCCCCAAAACGAATGAAACCATCAGAGCATCAACACACACTCGCCACGGGCACTACTCCAACCATCTCGGAGTGCGTGAGCAGAGAAACTGTGCCCTGGGCCTGGCACCTCCCCTCTTCTTTCTTTGCTTCTAACCACCATGAAACGAGCATAAGGATCTTCTAGACACTTCTGCCACACCGCTTCTGACTTAGAACTAGCCTACCATGAACTGAACCCAGCGAAACTGTGAGGCGAAATAAACCTCTCCTTCAAGTGTCAGGTGTTTTGTTCCGGAGATGGAACTTTCACTGAAGATAAGATGAGACAACTGGTTACCCACAGCGAAGATGCCACTTTCCAAATGCTACACATTCTGAAGAAGAAAATGGAATACTGATTCTGCATTGCTCTGAGGCAGATCTGTAACTCTGAGGTCCATGTATTACCTCCTCATTCAACTGTCTCACCAAAGAAAGCTGATGTCCTCCTGGACTTTGGCTAGATTTTGCCTGTGTTCCACCTTCTCATGATTCTGACACTGTCCCAGCTGCTGAGAGGTCTGATGCTTTCCGTCAGGCCAGGGAGAACTTTAGCAGCTTCCCTACTTGACTCCCTGACTGTGTCTCCTTGTAGATGTTCTGCTGGGGTCTCCACAAGTTCTCGTGGATTTCATCCTGGGGCAGGGGAATAGTGAGGAGCTGGTGTCCTCCCAACCAGTGAGAAATTGGCACCAAAAACTGACCTGTGGACACCAACTAAAACAGAGTTCTGAATAGGACAAGTGCAGGTCAGAAACAGCGGACGATGAAGTGCTATCCTAGTGCAGAAGCAGAAGGTCCACAGTGGACACGGTTTCACCATTTCCAGAAAAGTTTCAAGCACCTCTGTATAGAATGAAGGTTTGCTTTCAAGCAACTGTGTGGTCATCTTTAAAAAGCTCACATTTGCACGTTGCTCCTCCTTAAATAGGAGCCTCAGGAGTAGAGTCTTCATGAGGACTGCTGCCCAGAGGCACAAGCACAAGGCCACACCCTGCTCCTGCTTTGTTACACAGAGCTGGAATGGAGCGTGTCGCAGGTGAGAGCCGACCACTCAGATGGAGTGTGCTTGGGAGGAGACAGTGTGTCTCACGAATAATAGGTAGACTGATAGACTGATCACACAGTCACAAGCTTTTGTCCCACTTAAACATCAAAGGAAATAGCACTTTTGTCAGGTTTCTACTAGTTATTTTTTCCTCAGTAAAGCTACCCCAAACTCAAAAAGTAATAAGATTCAACCAAAACAGATTGTTGTATGGCGCTGGATGCCTGTAATCCCAGCACTTGGGAGGCTGAGGCAGGCAGGAATACTGCCACACATGCCAGCCTAGACTACATAGCGAGTTCAAGCCCAACTTAGTATATACAGCAAGACTCTGCCTCAAAAAATAAAAAAAATAAAAAAAAAATGGATTTAAATTTCATCCCCATGTATTTCTTTTTTTTTAATTTTGGTAATGGACAACTTAGGGAAGAATACTGGAGGTTTAAAAGCTCTTAGAAGAATGCTGCCTTTGTCTTTCTGTTTATATAATGACTCCCAGCAGGTCCACCATAAACAAAGTATTTAAAGGGAATGATTTCTCACATATAAGAAAAACTGTCTCTCCTCTCTGTGTATATATGTGTGCGTG
Organism: Petromus typicus; assembly: GCA_004026965.1. Lineage (NCBI taxonomy): Eukaryota > Metazoa > Chordata > Mammalia > Rodentia > Petromuridae > Petromus > Petromus typicus. The sequence continues at coordinate 40,106 of PVIR01000500.1, forward strand.
CGTGTGCGTGTGTAGGTATATATGTACGTGCACATATTTTATAGATAAATAGGCAGGAGGTAGATTTTTTTCAAATGGATGATGAAACAAACAATGGAGAAAGGAGGAGGGATGGGAGGAAAAGGAGGTAGAAAAAATAATTTAAGGGAAAATGACTTAAAGAGAGCTTTTGCAACTGGGAATGAGATTAAGAACTGGAGGGAGCGGGGAGGGAGGAAAGAGGAGAGGTGGGAAGAAGGGAGAGTGGGGACGCCGCAGTGAGTGCTATCTTTATGCACTCCTGCTTCAATACATGTTAAGAGTAATGATTACGAATAACAGTTACGGGGACTGGTGCCAGCTCCACAGGTACAAATCCTCAATGTTGAATGTGATTGTAATGTATTCCTAAAATGTACCAATAAGCTCAATAAAAGGGGAAAAAGAAATGACTATAACGCATTAAAACTTCTGTGGTTTCAACAGCAAGCGCTCTGGCAAAAATTTTCAGATTCTGTAATAACCTAAATAAATCAAATCCTGGGCCTAAAAGAAAAATCAGGAAAACAAAAAGCAAAACTAAATCTAGGAGAAGAAAAACTAAATACAGAAACAAAAATGTTAAGTTAAATGGACTAGTAGGCAAAACACTGAGTTCAAGAGATGAAGAGTTAAAGGGCATCAACAAATGGTTTAAAGTGAAGCCTTGGCGCTCCTCACAGCACACAGACAACGTGTACCTCACGAGAACTTAGCACATTAGGATGGCGGCTGAGGGAAAGTAACTGCATGTGAACCGCAAGACCATACCTGGGGGCCTGATGGGTTGAACGCCACTGCGCTGACGGTGTCCGTGTGCCCTGGCAGCCGGGAGCAGAAAGTGCTGGATCCCAGCTCGTACAGGTAGGCCTAGGAAAAAACACAGGCGGGGCTCCAGTTTGACAGCATCATGGTTAGCTCCGAATCACAAGACGAGTGCTGCCTGTAGCTGAGCATCCGTCATGGGGGCCACCAGGCCCCGACACGGCGCTCGTCATGTTCAGAATCAGCTGTGCACACAGGCACACAGACCTTACCCCAATGTCTCAAACAGAAGGGAGCACTATGTGATAGGGTCTTGTACGTGAAATTGACAGAGAACTGGTTACACTGTGCTTTCTTCCCAACTGGTCAGCTTAGAGTTCCAGCAATTCAAACTGACTTCTTTAAAATTCAAACTGACTGCTTTAAAATTTCCTTTCCCCGGGAGTTTCCATATATTACCTGCCTATACGAGGCATATATTGCATACCAAGAGTTGTCACCAAATACTTCATTACGGGGTAAAATAACTCCATCTCTGGTTCTGTCCTGATGGGACACGAGAACTGAGATCACTGCTCACTAACACACTGCACCACGTGCGTGTTAGAAAAGTCTACTGGGGACAGGAGATGGGCTGCAGTGCGGCAGAGCACGCGGAGGTGGGTCCTGCCCCAGAGAGGCCTCTTGTTGTGAGAAGAATCCTGCCTATCTACACCTCCTCGATGATTTTCAGTGGCTAAACAGTGGCTTTGACGTATAAACTATGAATAGACTTCTGATATGTCTCTCTTTTTTGTTCATTAAGTTGACTGGCACATTTTGGGTGCACATTACGATCACATTTATCACAGGGAATTTGTACCTGTGCAGGATGTATCTTGGCTCTTGTTTTTTTTGTTGTTGTTGTTGTTGTTGTTTTTCCCCTTCCCCTTCCTTCCTTTCCACCTCTCCTTACTTACACAGAAAACTTTCCTTCCATTTTTTTCCTTCTTATCTCATATTTTTTCCTTACCTTCTTTCCTTTCCCCAACTCCCCCCACCCACTTACCCTTACCCTTTCCCTTTGGACGTTTTTTTTTTTTCCTATTTCACTTTATCTGTTATGGATTTGGGTCCTCATTTACACTTGGACTTTCTGGTATTATATATGTGGTTTTAGTATTCACATATGTATGTCCTATTTATTACACTTAGGAGAATGGCTTCAATGTTCATCCATTAGTCTAAGTATTTCTAGTTTATCATTTTTTATGGGTGAGTAGTACTTCCCTTTATATTTTTAAAAATCCCACATCTTCTATATCACTCTAAAAAAAGAGATCAAAGGTGATATCAGAAAATGGAAAGATATCCCTAGTTTCTGGAAAGGAAGGACCAATATAATGAAAATGACCCTATTTCCAAAACTGTTATACAGATTCAATGCAGTATCAATTGAAATTCGAGCAGTATATTTCATAGAACTAGAGAATCCAAAAATTCACCTGGGACCAGAAGAAACCTAGAAAAGCAAAAGCCATTCTAGGCAAAAGGACACGGTGGCGGGTATCACAATCCCTAATTTGAAACTACACTACAAAGCCACTGTGATAAAAACAGAATGGCACTGGCAAAGATACAGACCTGAGGATCAATGAAGCAGACTAGAGGATGCAGAAACAACTCCAGACTAACTAAGTCTCCAGATACTAAGTTACCTCACCTTTGACAAAGATAGTGCTTAATAAATGGTGCTAGAAAAACTGGGTTTCAACTTGCCAAAGATTAAAAGGTTGTCTATGCACTCAGTATATCTAAGGAGTATAGTGAAGTAAAATGTCCACTCTAGTTTCTTCCCATGCAATCTGTTCATTTGGAAAGGAACACTTACTTGCCTCTGAAGTTTGCAGGGATTGCTGCCACAGGTCTGAGCAGCCAGGGAACATGGAGGGCATGGGGCCAGGCATACCACCACAAGCCTACAAGCCGAGAGTACCCAGGGAGAAGTGGGCTCTCAGAGCAGCTCATCACAGCCCACAGAGCCTTCACCTCTGCATAGACCACACACCACATGGTACTGGAGTGACTGCCAGCAGCCACCGCTGTCAGGGGCAGAGTGGCCTGTGTGCACCGTGGATTAGCTACCATTTTTCATGCCAGGTGCTACTCATAAAAGACAGTGCATTCCACACTGTTTGTCTCACACCACCGATCCACGAGGGGCATCAGGCAAGTGAGAGACGGGCTGCCGGGCTGCCTGGGCCACTGCTGTTTCTAATGCCAAGGATGAGGCCAAGGGCAGAGCTGCTGCCCCCTGGGCCCGGGGCTCACTACTGTGCCTGCCTTCCACCCTGCAGCCCCACAGAGGAAATGCGGCTGGCAACCAAAGGTGCTAAAGCCACAGCTGCGGGGCTTCTCGCTTCGACCCCCAGCAGCACATTCCGGTTCTGTGCCTCTGCCCCACACAGCAACACGCCCTCCCTTTCCTGTGCTTTGTCGCTTGTCACCCTGTTGTTCTGTGTGCACTTGTGTGTGTGCCAAACACCTTGGGTCTCATTAAAGTGGCATCGTTCCTTTGGAAACCTATCTACAAATTTTCAGACAAGTTCATGGAGAGACCTGACCAGCAATCCTGCGCCTTGGGATTTCACAAGAGAAATGACATGTGTGTTCACAGAAAGATGTGCAAAAGAAGCCATGATTTTATTTAGACAAGTTAAACACACAACCTCTTCATGTTCTATATGGAAACTGTATGACTATAAATTTTGCTGCTAGATAAAGTGAGGATCACACAGACACTGCAAGCACATGCACCACATGCTGTGAGTCTCGGGCCACTAACAGCGAAGACACAACTTCCTGCCCCTCTGATGTCCCCAGTGCAGCGAGAGGGCCAGAAGCGGGGCCTGGGGAGACAGAGGCGCACGTCTGAGGCAGAGTCCGGAGCAGATGGCTCCCTTCCTACACGCTCCCGTTTGGGTGACAGTGAGGTCCACAGAGACGATCTCAGGAAAGAGCTATGAGGAGAGGGAATCACGCGACCCCTTTTCACTTGGGACTCATGGAACAGGTGGAACCTCGAAACGGGGTGGAATTTGCAACAAACGCTGAGCAAGAGGAGTTGTAACAGTCAAGGAAGCAAATAAAAGCACAAAGAGAACCACGCCTCAGGGGAGCCGGGAGAAGGAAACTTCCATCAAGAGCAAGCTCTGGCCAGGGCAATGGGGCAGATCTGTGAGAGGGCAAAAGAACAGAAAGCACCTGGCTCAGAGAGCATCTAATAAAATACTGGGCACAAGGCCCTCAAGAGAGAGAAGATGGAGACCATCATAGGATTTCTCCTGCAGCGAAAGGAGTAGGAGTAGAAGTCGGAGGAGCAGGAGTAGAGGTCTGTGGCGGAAGTTGACAGAAAACCAGGGGTGTGGACAAAGCACTGTTCCTCCCAAACTGACTGAGGTGCTCTGATCTTTAGTGACATAGGTCTGCAGTTGCCCAGGACCAAAGCAAGGACCGAAGCCAGTAGGGTGGTCCAGAGAGATCACCAGCCCTCACTGCTCCTTGGCAGGCAGTCAATCAGGCTGTGGAAGTCCACCCACCAGCGCGAAAGCAGGGTGGAGAGGACCGTGGCTTGCTGCATTCTAAAGCCCACAGGACACAGAAGGAAGCCACTTGTGTACAAATACACTTTCTTTTCCACTTGAACCAGCTTTTTTCCTCTGATACTGTCTTTTTACTCTTTTCTGGTGGTGATGTTTGGAGTTTTGTCTCCTATCTTCTCTTCTTCCTTTTTAATTATTATTATCTTTCTTTCTTTGATTTCACCCGTTTCTCTTTCCTTTCTTCTTTTCTCACTGTCACTCTGAATTTGTCCCATTGGTATTTTTTCTTTAGTTCACTATCTATTCCTTCCTTATTTCTCATTTTCCTCACTGGTCCTTCTGTTAATTTTTCTACAGTACTACTAACTTCCTCTTACTTCTGATTGAGATCCTTTATTTTACATATCCTCTTTCTCTCATCTACCACCACTTAATTTTTCAAATTCTACTTATTTTCATGTTCCCATTCCTTAAAACCTTTATCCTTTCTGACATAACCATTAAGCTTTAAGATTGTATTCCTGCTGTTGTCTTGCTTTGTTTTCTCTTGACTGTTCTTATTTTTCCGGGAGTGTATATACACTTTCTGGGGTTTTTTTGTTGCTGTTATTTTGTTCTGTTCTTGTTTTGGTTCTTTCCGTCTTTTCCTCCTGTCTTCACAGTTTCCCAAAGTTTGAATGATCTTCTTGTGTTCACAAGCCCTGCTTCTAACCTTTCCCTCTCCTTCTATTTCTCTATTCTCCCCAAACTCCTTCTAAGTCTTCCACACACAGGGGTAAGTTCACTATATTGAAGGGCATATTTACTGCAAACATATTTCTGATTTGTCCTTGATTTTTATATATAACCACAAGTCTAGTTCATGTGTTTAAAGCTGATAGATAAATAGTTATCTCAATCTGTCATTTTCTAAGTGGTGCTGGATGTTGTCATAGATTCTAATTGTATTATTTTGGCCAAGGTGATATGATTGCACTAGTCAGTTGTCCTTTCTGGTACAGCAAAAGCAAGAGACCCTAAGGGTCACTGCACACTCAAAACCTAAGGAGGAGCTATACCTGGAAGCCACCTCAGAGAAGCAGTCACACCCTAAGGCTTCAAAATAATAGCAATAAAAATACTCTGAAGAGCCAATATACAAGTATCAACCCAGGAATTAAGCCAGCAGTATTAATGACAAAAAAATAAAATGAAAAGACAACTAAATAAGATGCAGACCCAGACTTCTGGCTCACTAAAGGCAAATCCAGAGGTCACTGAGTGGAACAATGCTTGAACTGATAACAAAACAGATGAATTAGGCTCTAAAACAAAGCAAAGCAGAAATCGTTTCCCAGATAACTACAGAGATGGTGACCAGAATGAAAGACATTCTCAGAACTCTAGAACACAAACAGATTTTAAAATGTAGAGGCGCTCAGCGACATGATGGAGACCATGGCTGCTCAGCACAGGAAACGGAAACAGATTAAAACAAACAGGAGAGAAATACTTACAAATCAAACTAGTGAAGGAAGTAAAAGACTTCTTGGAAAAGTACATCAGTCTGGAAAAAGAAATTTAAAAAGGTATCAGAAAACAGACACCTCTTGATCCTAAGTAGGAATAACCACTGTAGTGAAAATGGCCGTACTTCCAAAGCTACTACATAGTTTTAATGCAGTCCTATTCAAATTCCAACAGTATATTTCACAGAACTAGAGAAAATAATCTAAAAATTAATTTGGAACCAGAACAGACCTACAGTAATAAAAAAAATTCTAGGTGACAAAGACAAGGCAGGGAGTATCACAATCCCCAACTCGAAACTGTACTCCCAAGCTACTGTGAGAAAATATATCACATTACTGACAAAGAAACAGAAAAAAGTATCGGTGGAACAGATTAGATAACACAGAAACAACTTCAACCACGCTAAGGAATCTCATTTTTTTATAAAGGAGCCAAAAACCCTCACTGGAGGAAAGACAGCCTCTCTAATAAATGGTACTAGAAAAAATGGGTGTTTCAACTTATCAAAGACTAAAACTAGACACATATCTTTTACCACATATTACACTAAAATTGAAATGGGTCAAGGATCTAAATATTAAAACAGAAACACTAAACATGCTAGAAGAAAGGTTAGGTCCCACTTAAAGATATTGGCATAGGTAAAGACTTCATGAAGAAAACATCAGTCTCACGTGAACTAGCACAAAGAATCACAGCTGGGATCTCAGCTTATTTAAAAGCCTCCACCTAGCAAGAGAAGCCACCAACAAAGTTTAGACACAACTCACAATGTGGAAAAAAAATTGTTACCATCTGTTCCTCAGTCAAAGGACTACTATCAAGAATATACAAAGAACTTAAAAATATCAGACCCCTCAGATTTAAAGATTCAATTCAAAAATGGACATCTGTAATTAAAAGACATTTTTTAGATAAAGTAGATATAGCAAAAGAAACATATAGAGAAACGTTCAACATCACTGGTCATTTGAGAGATGCATATTTAACCTCACTCAGAAAGAATGGCTGCTATGAAGAAATGAACCAAAAGTAAACGCTGGCCAAGCTGTAGAAAAAAGGAGCCTTTCTCCACTGCTGGTGGGAATGTAGACCAGTACACCGTGGAAATCAATGTGGAGATTCCTCAAAAAGCTGGGGTTAGTGGTTCCAGTTGACCCTTCTATCTCCCTGCTGGGTATAATCATGAAAGAATTAAAAGCATTATACCGCAGCAGTAGCAATATATGCTCACCCGTGTTTACAGCAGCACAATTTGTAAAAGCTAAATCTCGGAAACAAGTGCCTATGAACTGGGGATTGGATAAAGGAGATGTGTTTGGGTTTTGTTTGTTTTGGTTTTTTTTTAATAAAATAGAGTACCTCTCAGACATAAAGAAAGATAATCTAGAGATATTTATAGTTAAATAGATGTACCTCGAGACCATATTCTTAAGTGAAATACATAGGACATACATGTGGAAACACCAAATTATTTCTCTGGTATGACAAACTATAAATGTAAATGAGAACCAAAATGTATAGTAGATATTTTGAAATAGGAAGAAAAGGTTCAAAGTGGAGGGAAAACTAGGAGGGGAGAGGAAAGAAGGAAGAGAAAATAAAGAAAAAATGGAAAAAAGCTACTGTAAGTAGAGGGGGTGGGAAGTGGAAGTGAGGGAAAGAGAATGGTAAAAAGCAAGAAACAAGATATATCATGCATAGAGACAAATTCCCCACGATGAATGTGATCATAATGTATACTTAAAATGTACCAAAAACAATAAAAAATGTGTAAATCAAGAAATGTAAGCCATCACATAAACAGAAACGAAGACAGAAATCACTGAGCACCTCGATAGACAAAAAAGACTGGCCAGTTCCAACATCCATTCATAGAAAACCCTGAAGAAAACAGGTACAGAAGGATCTGACCTCAATCTGATAATTATGATAAAACCTACTGCCAACATCATATTAAAAGGGAAAACTGAAAGCCTCTCTAAACTCAGGAACAAGACAAAGAGTCCACTGTCACCACTCCTACTAAACACACTGGCCAGAGCAGTCACGCAAGAGAAAAAAATGAAGGGAATATATATATATATAGAAAAGGACAACATCAAAGTATCATATTTATACATGATACAATGTCCTACTGATAAGACCCAAGAAGCTCCAGCAAGCCTCCTGGAATTAATAACCAAACTCGGCCATGTACTAGGATTAAAATCAATACACAAAAATCAATAGCATCCTTATATACTAATAATAAAAAAATCACTGGGAAAAAAATCAGGAAAAGAATGCCATTCACAATAGTATCAAAAAGTTCAATGCCTAAGAATTAATTAATAAAGTTAAAGATTTCCACAATCAAAATTATATGATTTTTGAAAAAGATAATAAAAAAGACATCAAAAAATGAAATGATCTCCCATGCCCTTGGATAGGCTTAACCAATATTGTCAAATTGGCTATAACTAAAATGTGAGATTATAATAGCAATATGGGAGTGTGAATAGATATAGATATATCTATAGATATATAGATATACCTATAGATATATAGATATAGATATCATCCCTGGACATCAAGTATTATATGTTACCCACTTGTTTTGCTTTTTAAAATTAGGTCCAGAAATGACATCTTCTTATCAGTGCACATGTTTCTCCAAAGCACTGAATTGTTAATTCACAAGTAAGCTTTTCCCCCAAAGACTATAATTTAACAAAGAACTTTGTTTCAAGAAATACTGCATTCTTCCAAAAGGAAACAAAGACTCCCCAAGAAAACCCGACTTTGCGGTCTGGGCCTTTGTGCTCGGCCTTCCAAGTGAGATCCTCTGTGTTCGGCATGGTTCAGGCTGACACACACCTTGTCAACTGCTCCAGGTCCACGGAGGACATGTGAGAGACCGTACTCGATACTCATTCCCTCCACTCCTTCCACAGTAACAGCAGGTGCCATGTCACTGGAGGAACATGTCCCACAGCTCTGGGCAGCCCTGCATGAGCCCTGATCACCTTCATTTCTAAGGAAAAGCCTATCTTTCCCCACACTGGGAACCAGTAGCCAAACAGCTAGTCACATTCCAGTGCATATTAGGTCACCCACTCTGCACAAACAGATAGTGAAACAGTAGGACAGAGAGACCTAGAAAGGGCACCTCTCATCAGTCCTCTGTGGCCTCCCTGAAATAATGTCACACAAAGTTATCAGAAAATTTGAACCTCATTTATTAAATGCAACTACAAACACACCTTATCTCATTTTATCCTTGTATTACTTGTACAAGTGAATCCCAGCTAACAGCTCAGGCTGCTGCATGCTGCTACGGCAGAAAGCTTGAGAGCAGAAAATGGAAAGTTATTTCTGAGTTCTGGAAGCTAGTAAGTCCCGGATCCAGGCACTGGCACCTGACTACTGCCACTGTGCCATGTCCTCACTTGGCCAGGGTCACTCTGCCATATCCCCACTGGCTGGGGCTGCCCTGTCATGTGCTCACATAGTGTGACAATTAACTGTGTCAATCTGAGAAAGAAATGCCCAACTAAATTGCATCAGCATGGCTCTGCGTGTTGTTGAGATGTGAAAGATACAACAGAGACAAGGAGAAGGAGTGCTCGATTCTTCTTCTTCACCTTGGACAAGATCTCCTGGCTTCCAGCACAGACACTTCAGCCTCCTGACATGGATTCACATGGGGCACTGCAGTGAGCTCCAGGCTTTCAGCTGGATCCTCTGCACCTTGAGGGTATGGAGAGCCCTGTACCCTCTTCCACACCTGACTGTGGGGCAGCCACTGTGAGCCAATCTTGTAAATTGTAATATATTGGTATATTTCGGATTAAATCTGTTTCTCGCATAAGCACTGACTTGACACACACAGGGAAAGAGGAGGGGGCACCAGTCTCAGGGTCTGAATGTACCTTGTAGTTCACAGCGTCACCTTACCAAGGTCACACCTCTAAATGCCATCACTAAAGCTATCACAAATATCAAGATGAGTTTGGGGGAGGGACAAAGCCAAGTGTCCTTGTATGAAAAAGAAGCAGGAGATCCGAGACACAGAGAGGAGACAAAGCTAGGTGCACGTGGGGCCAGAGGCTGGGGTGGCACAGCCTGCAGCCAGTGATCTGCAGCACAAAGAGGCCGCTCCTTAAGGACCCAAAGAAAAGCTGACTGCTGTCCCCGAGTCCAAACTCTGGCACAGAGAACTATGAGAACACCACCTCTGTGGTCTGAGGCCTCTCACTCCGCGGGAATGTGGTACTGTGGCCCTAGAAAGCTACGCAAGAACTACTATGCGTTCAGAACAAATGAGTGTGTATTAGTATCTGCTCTGCGTCATCCATCGCAAGAATGAGGGACCTAGCTTAGAAAAGGGACATCTTCAGTTATGCAGCATGATCCTGTCTAATTGATTCATAGTTTAATTTCAGAACTCAAAGTATACTACGTAACACAAAGGTCTTTCGCAGGGCATGTGCTCAGTGCTTGTGAAACGATTGATAGATGAATGAATTCTTGAATGTTTAACAGTTACTGTGCATCATTTTAAAGCATGAAAGCCTCTCAACCTTTACACATCACTATCACTAAACTCCCGCCATCGTGTAAGAGTCTCCAGGGAACAGCAGTCACTTTGTTTCCTTCTGTCCCACAGCATCTAAGAGTCTACACGGCGCCATCAGCTCAAAACCCCGCGCTGGGGCCTGAAGCACACGTACATGTCTGTCCTCGGCGCCGCAAGCCACGAACCGGCCACACGGACTGAGGGCCACTCCACAGGGGTAGCAGCGGTGTGGGTGTCCCTGGAACCGGCGCTCACACCTGCCAGGGCAGAGAGAAGAGCTTGAATAGGACTCAGTTCTTCATCTTAATGCAAACTATGGGAGAGAGACCAGCCTGCTTTTCCTCACAGAAAGGAGCGCACTAGTAGGGGAGAAGCTTCTCTCTCCCTGGTGCTGAACACACAGGACCTGTACATGCTGCCACCGCATTGCATGCTGGAAAATATTGCTATCAATGGAAAGCAGCTAAAGGAAGCTGCGCAATAATTCAAGAGCTTTTCAAATTCAAATTCCCAGAGATGACAAAACTGACAGTAAGTGAAATCTAATCATTTTTTGTAGATCATTAAAATGTAAAAACACACCTTATGAAATTATACAATTTTTAGATTAATGATTCAAAAACTGAGTTATAACTCGCTAGTGGGAGGGGCTTAAATTCTGCAAACAACTATTTATAAAACACTATATAAAAGATGCTTATTGTAAAAGCTCTCAGGGCGTTTATGCCACTATGACTGGGAGAATTTCCACCCTCCTTTGCAGGTCACCCAAGTCTTCCTAACTAACAAGCCAGCGAGGGCCTGACACAGCCATTCAGGTGCAGGGTGGGGGCAGTCCTACCCACACAGCACACACCAGACTTTTGTGTTAGTTCCACAGATGAAACAGCACAGCAAGCACACAACTAACTGATCCCTTGGAATGGATAACTCTCCAGGAAGTGCAAACATTAATAGTGTCAATGTTCTTACACCAGATATATGTTGCATAACAGTTTAGTTTTGGCTTAGAGAAAATTTTCTATCTTGTATATGTTGACAAAGTGCATGAAGTAATTTTAGCATATCTTTAGCAATGTGCTCCCAAGGAGAGAAAAGTGACTCAGCAAGGTAAACAAAGCAGGCTTGGCCTGACATGCCCTGCGCCCTTCTCCCAGGACTGGCTGGACAGCAGGACACGGGCCATAGCGCAGCCAAGAAACCACACCCCGGATGCTGCTGGTCAAGACACTGAGCCCTCCTGCTCCTCCAGGTCGTGGGAGCCAGCGTGCAGGTGCAGCACCTGCCACCTCGCCACCCCCCCTCCCCAGACACACCCCAGTCTCCTTCCCATCACAACCTGGAGTCGGAGCTGGGAGGACGCTGGCAGCCCCCTCAGCTACAGTGCTGTGACACAGCCCAGCCTTACCTCAGTGTCCTCACATCCCACAGTCCGACCCCATCACCAACGGCTGTGGTCAGGAAGAGATTATATGCCTGGGGTTGTTGGGTTGTAAATGATGATCCCTGTAATCATAAAGAGAAATTCAAGATGCATTTTCTGAGGCTGAATGTAAAACTATTATTCTAGTGACAACTAACAATATCTGGATCTAAGCACACTTTTTCTTATTTATAACAATTTCAGAGTTGGACTCCAAACTTTCCACATAAACTCACACATTCCCTAGCCACTGTTTGGACACTGACAGAAGGCAGATAGGACAGGGAATGTATAGACACGTCTAACTTAGAGATGTCTCGTTGACTTGGTCTGGGAAAGCTCACTCTAGTCTTCACACAGCACAAAGCTGGTGATATCCCACTTCTCAGTATGTGTCACTGTTGCGACACCAGACTAAAATTGACTAAAGATTTATTAATGTATAATATATAGCCAACGGAAGTAACATAATTTTTTTAAAAGTAAAAGATGAAAAGAGTAAAGTATATATGACCATACTAAAATTTGTTTTTAAAGTATATACATATATGTGTATGCATATATGTGAATGCATATGTGCGTGTAAAGCTATTTCCAACAAATTACCCGAATGGCATTCTTCATAAGGCATTTAAAACTGATGAGCTGTCTGCCAGTAATCGAACTCTAAGATTCATGACCAGGTGCTGTGGTCTTTTTATCTGTGGAGACCACCTTCCTCGGGGCATCACAATCACCACGTGTAGCTTTGCCCACCTCTGAGCGCTGCCTTCCCCTGGGCTGCCAGGGTAGACACTGTCACACTGAGTGGCACTGGGATGAAACACTCCTTCTGAACCGTTTGGCTCAAATGTTGCTGAAACCCTCCCAATGATCTCCATCTTCCTCCTATGTTATGATCTAAAAAATCACGACAGATTTAAAGAAAGGTGTAACTGAGCATTTTAGCTTACAATCAGCCGAGAAGTGATTCTTTATAAACCAGAAGTATAAGCTCAGTAACTACAAACTAGCACAGACTGAGGCTGCGCGCTGCTGGAGCAGCCAGCACCGCATTTTCCTCCCACCCTTTTCACTTCATTTCTCACGCACTCACAAGCACACACAGTGGCCATCTGTTGTCACACAGCTCCCAGGCTCCGTGTACCGAGTGCTTGGGCCTTGGGCCCAGCTGAGGATAGCCTGACACCTCACGATATGAAAGATAAAAGAGCAGACCCTCAGCAGATGCCGAGAGATGGCCTACTAATGGCTGCACCGAGATAGGCGACTGTCAGGACACAGACACAGGTGGAGCCTCACTGGGTGGGACACGGGCAGCACAACCTTCCAGCGGCTGAAAGGAAAAGGCTGAGCAGAATGGAAACCACAGGAAATGGTCACGTCCGGCAGGAAAGGACAGAATTGATAAAAATGTATTCAGTTCAAAAGACGGCAGGAAGAAAAATAAGCAAAGAAAATTCTGAAGGAGAAAATACAGAATAAAAAAATCTATAGATTTTATCAGAAGAAAAATACAAAATAAAATCAAATATATGAGTGATCGCTGCAACTGTAAATAAACTAACCTTGATAATAAAGGTAAATGGCATGCTGAAGTCATAATTCAAGGAAATCAGTTAAAACACATTTTTTTAAAAAAGGCTTAATGTAGAGTAGAAAAATATGTACTATGTATGTGAAAGTAAGATTATTCAAGCAATAAAAATATAGGTGTAAGGTTCAGAAAGCCTAATTAGAAATAGTTACAATTTTAAATATGATAAAAGGAAGCCAGGAGTGATGGCACGTATCTCTAATTTCCGAACCTTGACAGGCTGAAAGAGGAAGACGCAAGCCTGCCCTGGAGAACTTCACAGGACCCTCTCCCACATCTGAAAAGAGCTGGAGACATAGCTCCATATGAAGACCCTGTCTTCAGCACCACACACACACACACATGTGCACACACACAGATGAAAAGAATAACTTCACAAGTAAAGATCTACAAACTTAGCCATGTTTCATGACATGGTCTACAAATACATAAAGCAAAACAGAATTATAAGGAGAAATCTGACAAAATTACAGTGAATATAGGAGATTTTAAAAGGGTTTCTTTTGCTGTTTTTTTTTAAACCAAGCATTTAAAAATTAGGAAAACTTCAATTTAAAAGAATTAAAAAGGTTGACTCAGGGGGCATCTATGTAAACATATAGCTATACAGTGGCTAGCAAAGACACATTCTTTTCAAATATATATTTAATATTTCCTTAAAAATTAGGCCAGGGAGCTAAATCTCTCAATGTATGCAAAATCTCAAAAGATTTCAAGAAATTTCAGTGATATAGAGTCCATGCCCTGAACCATATCATAAAATTTAAATCAGTAATAAACCAGATTTTTAACAATTAACTTGTATACAAGGAAATCTAAAAGCTCACTTTCAAATAAAATCTGGACTGAAAAATATCATAACGTATATTAGAAAATATTCAGTATTAATATAAATGGCATGAGCCAAAACTGACAAAAAAACAATTAAAGAATATTTGGGAGAAAATTTATAGCATTAAAGGCACTTAACAGCAATGCGTCAAAATAAGACACAAACCCATGATGTGGAATAAAGATGAAGCAGCACAGAGACGTGCAGTCTGATGGCTTTGGATGGAAAGGCAGGACACGCTGCTGCGCTGTGCTGTTTTTAAGTGCACACTTGAGAAAGATTCACACCAAATCCAGTTGTGGTGGTCAGGGAGGGATAATCAAGAGGAACAGAGAGTGCAGGTTTATCTACATTGATAATCGTTTCATTCACTTTTATAAAAGCCAGTAAGATCTAAAACTAGTGAAGCAAAAGGTAAACATAAGTCACCATTGCTGAAATCTAAACTCTCCTTGTAACATTTTTAAAAAATTTAAACCTTAATGTGATTCATAGTTTTTCAATTCAAATTATCTGTACACTACTATATATTTTCACCACAAAAGCAAATATCTTATTTAGAGATAGAGAACAAGAGTAGTAGCTTGTCAAATTTTAAAAATAAAGATGAAGAAAAACCTGCTATGATTTTAAAGATATTATTAAGTCATAAGACATGTATACTCAGTCTAAAAATGAGCCATTGAATGATGGTACAAGCAAGCATGGCCATCACTCTTTGCTATAAAAGGCTCCGTTAATGCCATGATAAAAAGAATTAAACAAGTTCTGTTTGCTCAACATAAGACAAGAAAGTGAGTAATTTTAGAGCAGGTTTTTCTAGCATTAGGGACTACAGCATGCAAAAGCACCACTGTAGGTGCATGTCGTAGACTCAAAGGAAAGCAGACATGATCTATTTTACATTTCACTGGAAATGGGACATCTGGATCAGTTACAACTGTGCTTCTCCTACTTCAGATGTACTGGGTGGGTGGGGTATGCTGGCGGCAGTGCCCACATGGCTGTGGCAGTCTGCACGCTGTGACATGCAGGAGTAAATGCACAAAAATGAAGGTGACGTCTTCAGAAAACAAGCCTTTAGACATGGTGTAAACCTCTGTAACCTCATCCTTCTTCACTTTCATTCCATTGTATACCCATCAGATGTTTATTTTCAGGAAATAAAACCAGTTATTTTCCCATAAAACAATCCAGAAATATTTCTCTTTATGTAACACCTCTCATCCAAATGCTTCCCAGAATATGATAAGCCTCACCGGCCAGCCTCTGAGGCCTCGGGGGGTTAGCCTGCTCAAGGTCATTATTATAAAGCTGCCCCAGTGCAGCACAGGTCTAAGCAGTTTCCTGAAGACACTACAACTCAAGAAAGAGAAGAAAGCATACTTGTGGGTGTGTCTGAGGGTCACAGAGGTGACCACGTGGTTTTTATCTGCGTAACGGCCCCCTTCTCTCTGGCAATGTTGCCTTGATTTGATTCTCACAGATCATGAAGTGAGTGATTCTGGTCCACCACACTCCTTTACTGTGATTGATGTTCCTGTTTTAGAGTCATCCAACAGACTGAACCCTCCGAAGTCAGAAGCCAGTGAACTTCAGCTTTAAACTGTAGGTGTCTGGAATTTTGTTCCCGTGTCAGGAATACTGGCCAATACAACCATGTGGTTAAAGATAGAAAGATTTAAGGATTTAGCCCCAAAGCAGATTGTAATTGTCCTCCTATCCCAGAGCTGGCTGGCTAAGTGTTTACAGAGAAACTACTTCAAATACTAGATCATAATAAAACTTAATCTCATCAAAGAAATGAAAAAGATCTCTGAAAATGGAGACTATGTATTGTTTCTTATTTTTAGTATTTGTTATTTCTACTAGTATTTGTTATTTCTACCAGAGCTATAAAATCAGAACGCACTCAGCTAGTTTACAGTTTACCTCAGTCCTTATTCCAGGAGTGAGTTTGTTCAGGTACTGACTATCCTGAGTCTCATGCAGACAGGTATCATTCTAACCAGCTAATTCTTGTACTGAATAAATTTGACAGATTCTTTATAATTCCTGCTATTTTATAAAAATTGATGAACAACATGAAATTTCTGGTCACAATGCAGTTAAGTAACTGGACTGGAAAGTGATTAAAGAAAATAACCCACTATTCCCACATGCTTCCAAGAACACATGGAGTTTGGAGATGTTCTCTCTCTTCAAGTGACTCACCTCCCACCCCAGCCAGCCTTCTTTAGAAATGACAGCACATGAGCTTCATAAGGCCAAAGAGCCCGTACTGGGGCCAGAGGAAGCTCATCATCTATGTTTGGCATAGATTACTCTCCACACATATCAAAAAACACCTGTCCTCTCCTGAGAACTGATGTCTGCATAGCAGGAGAGTTTTCCTGCTTTTCCACACACTAAGCAAAGGCATATAATGAGTGGGGGAATGACACAGTCCATCTTAAACAGAAATAATTATCTACACAGACAACTGACAGCAATCTGCGGAGCTATGCCAGTGACAAACAGCCCAACAAAAGGCACAAGAGATTGACTCCAGGGTGCCAGCGACAGGGATTCAGTCACTAGCCTCCGTGTATCAACCGACCAACAGGACAGGGAACAGCCTCCCCAACAGCAGAAGGTAAACTCGTGGCTCAACCAGGGCAGAGCTCATAGGTCCCCTAACTGGCACTGGGCAGTTTGTCAGATGAGATCAAATGTCCACCATGTGGACTCCTGAGTGGGTCTGAGACACCACCCTTGGGAGCTCAGTGTCAGATATACAAATCAGAAACTGAAAATAATTACCATTCAAATGTGGAGAGTAGTGGGAGGCAGAAAAGTCCTGGTCAGTCAGTGCCTGGGCCTGGCCCTTGGGATGCACGTCCGTACACTGTCCTCACGGCAGGTAGTGAGAATCCCACAGCAGGGATAGTGTAGTTCACAAACCCTGAGGGAACAACAGCCTAGACTGTCACACTCACAGAACTCCACCCTACTATTCAGAATCATCCACACAATCTAGTGGTTACTCAGTGCTGCTGTCTGAATGTGATGTCCCTTTAAAATCCCTGTGTTGGAATCTAAGCTCAGTACAACACAGGCTGTTGGGGAGTGATGAGGTCACAAGGCCAGGGACCTCTGGCAGGATCAAGGAGGCACCAGGGAGCTTGTCTCCCCTTCCACCGTATAAGGAAGTCTGTCCTGGAAAAAGAGAGCTCAGGAGACGGAGCCCAGGAGCAGCTTGATGGTGGACTTTTAGCCTCCAGAACTGGGAGCAAAAAATTCATTTTTCATAAATAACTGTCTCAGTGTCTTATTATGGCAGCAGGAACAGACATGGCCATTTGACATAGGCCCTTCATGCAACCCACCTCCTATCTCGATCTTACATGCACATCAGCCTGTGGGAGCAAAGCAGTCAGTGAACCGACCACCCCCTCAGAAGCCAGAATTGTGTCTGACTTGAGCCTCTGACTATCCACAGCAAGCATGAAACAAAACCTGTGCCAGTGTTGATGTGTGCGTGGAAAATAAGTTTTCTAAGGTAAAAATCCACCAGCCTTTGAATTTTATTTGAAAATAAAGACTTTCCATTGACAAACTTAGCACAAGATAAGCAATTTCTATGCATTGCCCTTTAACAGAGAAAAGCATCACATTTGAAACGCTAAAACCTCTTCTATAAAATGAGAACAGAGAGGAAAGGAAACAGGAAAATTACAAGATGTCACAATAACTTGTATTGCACCATTTCCCAAAATAAAACTACTCTTAAAAATATGAGAAAAACTGAATAGCTAAGCTTAAAAGAATTGTCTTCCCCACATCGTAAAACTATGGTTTATGTTTTAAGTTATAAGTAAAAAAAATTTAAGATTCCGAAATTATTTTTTGCATTTGCAATTTAAACATCTGTAACAATTTAAAACAAATTTGGGAACCAAACTGAAAAAAAAAGAAATCTCAGACCAAGTTCCCATCTGCCAAGTTTCAATCTAGACCAAGTTTTATAGGTCTGTTGTAAACCCCAGAAAGAATTAAAAAGTCAAAAAAAAAATGAGATTTAATAATGGAAATGCTGACAGACCATTTTCCAAATACAGAAACACACACAATTAAAATTGACCTTAAAATAACCACCTTACAGTCAAGTACAACAAATTCAGAAACTAATGAAAAAGAAAAGCTTTTTCTAGTTCACAGCATGTAGGAGACAAGATCTAGCAAGTGTCAAGAAGGACAGCAAGAAATACATGCTGGTGCCACGTGTGAAACATCGAAGGCCATCACGCCTCAGTCACTTACAGTCATGACTGACAAACTTAACTCAAGAATGACAGTGTTTGGTCAATTCACTCAGCGGTATTATTCAGTGACTGACAGATATGCTCAAATATGCATCTACATGAAGTCCCCAGAGAGGCGTGAAATATTAGTGATACTTATCTTTAGGTAAGTTTCCAGATATTAAAGTTTAATGATAATACATTAAGTCTTTTAAATTCAACTTGTCAGACTTCAACTGCTCATTCTTCCAAGACACAATCTGCTCTCTAGATGCGCCTTGTGGGGTTCTGACAATGAATGTGCTGAGTGTGCGCTGGGCACCTGAGCCCACCCAGGCCCTTCCTAGACCTCCTGGGAACAGCCACCCTCTTAGGCGCAGTTCAAAGAACAAGCGCTAGTGAGAAGCTGCGGGCGTTCTCCATTCAGAGGCCAGACACTAGGCAAGAGCTCCATCTTCATCTACCATCTAAAGTCTGTCAATGGAAAATCTTTATTTTTAAATGGTGTGGTAAAAATAAGTGCCTACACCCCAAAGTTTCACTAACCATTTTATCAAATCAGATTTACACTTTAATATTTTTACATTTAAATAGTGCACATAAATTCACAGAAGGTCATAATATCTAAAATGAAAGATGCTTTAAATTAACAATCACAGTAAAAGTTAGTAACTTAATGTGGAATTCACTGAAGGCCCAGAAATACACAGTCTGTAATGAATCTTAAACTCAACCAGCCCTGACAGCGCGCACTGTGAACTGCCCACACACGATCCGGGTGGGAGGCCAAGAGCCTGTCCTCCACAGATCACACGGCGACTCTTGTCCACAGCTCCCCCCAACTGCACGTGACAACTGCACGTCACTAACACGCACTTTGGTTTTAACGTTGCTATTTTAAGACTCATAAAGAAGTTACAAAATTCTTCAAAGGCTTCCCTCATTCATCTGTGGGACCTACTGCACAGTGTTTAAACACGTTTATTCTGTTTGTATGAAGCAGGATTCTGTACAAAACCAGGAAGATATGGAAATGTAACAGTATTCTCTTAACAATGTCCTCCAAACGAGTATCCCGTTTTGTGCTACAAACCACAACCACTTCTATCACTGGCTGGAAACACCCGACAATATACTGCTGAGGGCAGACGGTTAGACAAGCACGCAATGCCTCTAAGGTCTGCTTCCCGCGGAGGCCAGGAGGGCCACGGCGGGAGTGCGGGCAAAGCATCTCCCGGTGCCCTCTGCCCTCCGCGCACGCAGAGTCCCGGGTCCGGCCTCTGCACAGCCCCAGCTGGATCATGCCGCACCATCTCCTGGACGCGGAGCCTCTGCTGTCCACCAGTCTCTCCCATAGCGCCCCCACCCCAGCAGGACACAGCCATAGAATCCGCGAGGCAGCTCAACAAGAAGAATCTGCTTTTCCCCACTAGACTCATCAAAACATTCCTCAGGTCACTGGAGATATCTGCTCGACTCAGAAAATAATTTAAAGTGAGCCTAGAAAACTACAGACAACAGAGCCTCTTTACTGATACATAAAACTTTAGTCAGCAAATAAAATGGTACCCTTGTACCCTGCAGCTGATCTCAGAAGGCATTTAGTCTGGAAAGGGTTCCCAGCCATACCAAAACTCATAGCCCCACTCAAAAAGAAAATTTAAAAAAATAACTTCTTTTAGGTAACAGAACGCCTCTGGATCTTAATGGCCCCGAGAGCCTCAGAATCCAGCCTTTACACAGCAGTAGTTGCCTTCAAAGACTGTCTCTGTGAAGGGGCATGCCTGTGTCCTATACCTCCCCCAGAGAGAAGCTGCTCAGTCAGGGGTGGCCCGTGTCCCTGCCGTGCATACGGCTGCCTGTCCTCTGCCATGGCCTTCCAGCAGGGTGATCAGAAAGCATCCCTAGAAAGGATGTGGAGTGGTTTACAAGGTAATCAAGACAGAAGCTCAAAATCAGTGTGCAGTGTAATAGTCAAATATCTTCTGCAGTCAGACAGCAGGACACAGGACCGCTTAATGACCAATAAAAACTAACTGCCTTCAGTAACAGCTGTAAACTGCTTTGTAATACAGCTGTATCCATTAAACCAGGGCTCCCGAAGCCCTGGGCTGCAGACTGGAACCCGTCCACGGCCCGCCAGGAGCTGGCCTGTGCGGCTCGAGGTGAGCGCTGAGCTGGTGTGGAAGCTTCTCCCACATTTCCGGCCACTCCCCAGTGCTCTGCCACCTGCCGGATCAGCAGTGGTGCCAGAGCCCCCGCGGAGGGCACACCGACTGTGAGCTGCCCACTGAGGGACACAGGTTGCCTCTCCTGTAAGTAATCCCAAACCTGTCTCTCCAACCCACCCTACCTGTCTATGGAAAAACCACCTTCCACAAAAGAGACCCCTGTGCCTAAAGGACTGAGGGCCACTGCTATCTACTCAAAGCTCATACTTTACAAATGATGCACACTTTCCAAAAACTTACTGTGTTTTGACAAATTTGATGGACAGGCCGTGAATGGGCTTCTGCTATCAGTGCAGCACTGCGGCCGGCATTGAGGTCGAAAACTTCCAAAGTCCTGTCGCGGCCAGCTGTGAGTACAATGTCTGCCATGATCCAGTTAGGGAACTCTTCTCCATGTTCTTCCCCATGACAAACAGACAAGACAGTTCTATCTATTACAATAATATGCCCTAGAATGTTACAAGACTTAGACATGAAGGAGTAGCAAAGAATTTCTGATGCTATCTAGGAATAGTCCAGGTCTACCCTGGCCCCACTGACCTGGCTCCCGGGTAACTGACAAGAGATGCTAAGAGCAAGTGGAAGCTGGGGTACCCCAGTGCTGAAGGGTCAGGGTGAGATCTGAGTGTGAGATACCTGGGAATGTTCAAATGAAGATTTCAACTCACTGTTGAAACTGCAGACTCTCTGAAGTAAACAGAAGACAGCAACAGAGGGGCTGTGCTGTCTCAGAGGAGGCTGCATGAGGTCACATACAGTGGCGCATCTTCAGGAAACTATAATATACGTCCTAAGTTTGATGCATGAGAGACAGCTTGTGAACTCAGAGAGTATATGACCATGCAAACTGGTTGACAGCCGGCGCTCAGCCTCCACACACAAGCACAAACACTTGTGCAGGAGTGCAGAGTTCCAGCCTGTGCAGTGAGCCAGTGCTGAAGCTGCAACAGGTGGAAAGAGCAACTCGAGTTTAAATAACTGCACTGATACATTCCCACCAAGGGGAGTTTCCCTTGCCAATGATGCATCATAAAAGTTGCACATGTCTAATGAAAATGTATAGAATCTTCTAATACTTTATCTCTATCCTTCAAAATTTTAGCTACAACTCCAGTAGAATTCAGTGTTGACCTATATTTGAATAAATTAAAATTGTATGAAATGAATTCCTAAAAATAGGAGCTTTTGCACTTGACAAAACTAAAATATGTTTTAAAAACTGAAAGTGACAATGTTAGCCATACAAACATTAAAGTTGCAAGCTTGGTTTCATGTTCTGCTAAACAGCAACTACAATCATTTTTTTCAGTCCTCTGTGAAATGGAATAACTACTCACGTAACCAAAGGATGTGACACCTTACTTTTCCTTTCGACAGTTAACTAAGTTGATACGCTAAACTGCTCTGTTTTCCTACAGCACAGACAAAGACTGTCTGGTCAGCTCGGCCCGTGTGTTCCGAGCAGCTATCATGACCGGGCGGCCTGTCTTCCTTTCTTGCTCTCACCACGAGGCTCTTACATGTGCAGCTGCTGCAGAAGACCACACACTGCACATTCCCAGCACCCAGCACAATTTAAGGCTGACTTGACACTGAGGGACACTCAGCCAGAACAACCGTCAGGGTAGGACACATCCAGGGTGTGAGGATACAGGAATAGAAGTCGTTCGCTGCTGACAAACTGGTCACATCGGCTGCATTTGACAGAGAGAGCTGGTGCACAAGCTTGTAACTGCTCTTCGGTTTATACCTGTAAGAAAAAGTCATGATCAGTCTTCTTGCTTTCTTACCTTTTAAAAAACTGAAAATGAAAACAAAGTTTCCCATTAGTTTAGCAAGTTATATTTTATAATACTGAGGGAATAAAGTAGGTTGGACACCTTACTTTTCCTTTAGGAAGAACGTCAGTTTCACTGAGACCCTCATTTTACCTTTCAAGGAAATTTATGAAAATAATATCATCTTAGGTAGCCAAAAATTACTCATCCCCAACTATGAGAAGCAGATTTGTTCCCTGATTCTAAAATAATTATGTATACTTGAGAAGAAACCCAACCTTCACAAATTACCAGTTAGGGAACATAACTCATTACTATTTTCTGAAGGATAACATAAGCAGTAAGCAATGGCTTATTAAATGTACCCACTTAGCCCCTAGAAATAATATCCCAAAAGAAAGTAACTGGCAGTTTCAGGAAGTGGTCTTGGTTAATGGGGGACGGTAGAGGACAAGATGCCCAGGGTGTCACAGAAGGGCACAGAGCGGCAACATGGAGAAGCCAGGACTGGCCAGCAGGCATTGCGCTGCCCAGAGGACACAGCACACTCCCAAACACAGGGCAAAGCTGAGTAGTGAACATGGAGGAAAGTTATCCAGAGGCAAGCCCCAGACCAAAAAGGCCTAGGACAGGGAGCTCAGGAAGCAGAAGATAGCTACTGAATTTGGACCAGGGACTGTTCAGTTGAGGAAAATGTCTTTCAGAAAGACAGCAGGAAGAAACAAGAGATGTGCAAGTCACAGCTCATGAATTTCTGCAGAAGGGTTTGGCAGGAGACGCCCCAGGATGTGTAAATAAACACGACCATTCTTTGGACAATCTTTAAAAAATAGAAATATAACTTTTTAAATCCCAGATCAATGTTTTCTAACTGTCGGTGCCAATACTAGGTTGAAGTTTTTGATTACTATGTAAGCCTACCAGGTGAGACAGAGCTGAACAGTGTCAGCTTGGCCCACTCCACTGGTAACACTTGTGTTAGGCTGTTACATACACTAAGACTGGGCGAGTCGTCGGATAGGATAGGATGGGCTGAATAGGGTGCGATGGGACAGGATGGAATGGACAGGTAAAAATAGATACATGGGATGTGGAAATGGGATGTGAAAAACAGTCCAGAGAGATGACAGGGATGGATGGAATGGGTTGGGATGAGATGGGATGGATGAGGTAAGCTGGCTGGGTGTTTTGGATGGGGGGTGGATGGAATAGTCAGATGAGTTTATCATATAATGGGATGGAAGGATGGAGGGATAGGATGGGACAGATGGGTAGGATGGATGAGATGGAAAGGTGTGAGGGATGGATGGAATGAGTGAGATTGGATGGGTGGGGTGACTGATGTGGAGGATGAAGGGGAGGGAGGAGATGATGTAGACCGGATAGATGGACTGGATGGATGAGACGGGAGAGCTGACTTGTGATGAATGGGATGAGACGGGCAGGATGGATGTACACAACACATCAGAGCGATGACTGGTGGGACAAGATGGATCAGATGGGATGGGTGCCAAGGAAGAATGGGATTAATGACACTGGACAGAGGGAATGGACTGAACGGATGGACAAGATGCGTGGATAGGATGAGTGGGATAGAACAGGTGGTATGAATGAGCTGAAATATATGAATGGGATTGGACGGATGGGATGGCTTAATGTAATGGATAGATGAGAGGGGTCAGATGGGTGAATGAATGGATGATGGGATGGGTGACATGGGATGCGATGTGATGGATAGATGGGTGGATAAGATAAATGAACAGGATGAATGGAATGGGATGGATGGGACAAATCCAAGGTGCGGGTGGATGGGAAGGATGTCTGGATGGGTTGGATAAGCTGGATGGATGGATGGATGGACGGACGGATGGATGGATGGATGGATGGACAATGTAGTGTATGGGAAAGATCATTGCGGGGGGATGGATGACACAGATGGGATGAGGAGGATGGATTGATGGGATGGATGAGATGGGATAAGATAGGATGGATGCATAGTGTAAAATGGGGTGACGGATCATATGAGCAGATGAGATGGATGAGTGAGATGCAGGCAGCAGCTAGGAAAGCCAGTGGGGCATTTTCCTGAAAGAGGCTGCACATCGTAGGTGAGCGAGGCTCTGAGAAGCATCATCGGGTGCGGGTCTGGCACAGCCTCCTCACCATCCACCTGTACATAACACTCTGCTTCATCAGGAGTAAGCAATGAGGTCAAAGTGGCATCTGTTCCAAATATGTCTATGGCACCATCCTGGGAAACAATTGCACAGGAGCAATCTTTGATGCCAACACAGGAAAGTGTTAGCAGAGTTCTGTCTTTTGCAGCTGAAAGCACACACAGATCTTCAGATCTGGGAGAGAGTGTCTGGATCTGCAGTCCAGGGAGAAACTGTCTGAACTGTGACTATAGTTGTTACCAGTGGTAACCCAGTACCCATTAGTCAGAATTAGTTGCCCACATGCCAAGGAAGATATATCAGGCCAGGCCCCTGTTCCCAACTACAGACACAGATTGCTGAAACAGCAACTTTTCTAGAGATGACAATGCAGCCACCTGGAACACAGGCAGCCAGACAATGCACCACCCTGCTCCACCCAGATGTCCGGATCAGCAGGGTCCTCCCCTCTGTAGCAACACCTTCAACTGAGCTCCTCTAGGCTGTGGCCTAAAAGCCCTCCCTCCAATCTGGCTGTGTGAAAATGTGAACATGGTACCACTTTAAAATCAAGGTTTGACAAATGGCAGGACAAAGCCTGGGCTATCTCTCTCCAGCTCCTTATTGTGTGAGGGGTGAGCCTGTCTGTGGGTTTTGGTCACAGGAAAAAAGACACAGTGGATTCTCTGAGAAAGAAAGAAAGAAAGAAAGGTG
This sequence comes from Petromus typicus, assembly GCA_004026965.1. Classification (NCBI taxonomy): domain Eukaryota; kingdom Metazoa; phylum Chordata; class Mammalia; order Rodentia; family Petromuridae; genus Petromus; species Petromus typicus. The sequence goes on from PVIR01000500.1 coordinate 65,557, forward strand.
AGTTTCCTTCCAAGCAGGATGGCCAACCTCCTAGGATAGGCCCAAATCTCATATTATGGCTTGTATCCAGCTTCCCCCATAAAGCCCCATGTGCTCATAAATAGGGCTCAGGGACACGGATGGATCATGAGTGTATAATACTGCATTATAGGTGCAAGATAACTAGATTAGTCCACTGATTGGTTTGGTGTTATTCCGGTATGGATACCAGGGAAGCTCGCCCTAGATGTGTGTGGCACCAACCAACAGGCTTGTAGTCTGAATGAAATAAAAAGGGAAATGAAAGTTTGTAGCTTCCAGTTTCCTGCCTGCCCTGCCATGAGTTGTTTCTCCTCTGCCAAACCCCATTACAAAGCTTCTCTGCATTAGAACAGGTCAATTATGGCCTGAAACTTCTTCAGTCTGTGAGCTAAAACAAACTTTTCCTTCTTCAACTTGGTATTTTGCCCCAGCAATAAGTAAGACACATCAGCCACCAGACCTGAAAGGTGTCTGATCCTGCCCTATGCACCCCAGGGAGGAAGTCCCAAATAGTGCCACGTCCATCAGTGAGAGGAGAGATGGCTGGGCAGCACCTGCTGCAGAGGACCTGAGGGTAGAGGGAGCCCGGAGTCAGCATCTCAATAGCCTGACACTGCTGACTCAGCATGGGACTCAGCGAAGGGGGTAGATACAACAGAGGTTGGCATCTCTGATTCCCTCTGAAATATTTTATTTCTTTAAAAGATGTTGAAAATGAAGATAGTAAAATGTGAATATTTCTCCAAGTTTGATGTAGGCAAGTAATTATGATTCCCTATGTATAGGGAATCGCACAATACCCACAAGCATTCTGTAATTTTAACTTCGTAGTTAAAAAAAAAGTCAGTATTTGCTCCAATACCATTTGAACATAAAGTAGTAACTCAAGGTCCTTAAATCCCACAGGTTTTCCCTTAGGTCACACCAAGTCCCTTCATGTGGAAACCAGAATCAACACACTTAGAAACCAGGTTGCTCAGCTCACAGCACATCTCACAGGAACACAAGGCTGTCGCTCAGTCCTGGGTGATGTGATCAAGCGGCAGCACTTTCCTTCTTTTCCCATGATTCAAATTACGGGACAGGAGAAAGTGTCAGGCGGCTCCCTACCTCTTCAGGTCGTCTTTGCTGGTGTCAAGCTGATACTTCAGCAGCCAGAGTTCTGGGCCCGAAGACAGCAGGATGAAGGTGTCCATGTAGTAGAACTGTGCGGCATGCACAGGCTGAGGAAGCACGTCTCTGCCCTGAGAAGCAGGCTGGTGGTTACTAGGATGCCACAGACGCCAGGAAGCAGCGCTGCCCCAGACATGAGCCCCGGGCCCCCGTGGGCACGTGCCTGCGAGGACCCATCTACAGTGGTGTTTCTTCTTCCTCCACCACTGGAGGAGATAAATAAACGGTGATGAGTGTGGAATTCAACCCATGTACAATCTTCGCAAGGCAGCAAACTTGAAACCTTGCAGCAAAGATTTCATCCGGGTTGAAATTTAAAATATGTTTCAAAACACAGCTCTGGTGTCTATTCTTGGTTACAGCTCATAATCAAGGGCCCCAACAGAAGCTGACGGGAACAGCAGCCCTGGAACAACCACCACGTGCTCTCCCACACGGTGCTCAGTCCTAAGCAACCCGCTTTCCTTCCCCTCTTGCCAGCCGGCCGAGCATGGGCTGCAACCCTGGCAGTGGGCTGGGAGTGCAGGTTACGCTGTCTCAGCACTGTCAAAACACATCATATACTGCTTGCTCAGGAAAAAATCAAAACTGAAAATTATTTTTACCTTTTTTTAAAAATTGATTTTATTGGTACATTTTATATACACATTGTTATGACAATCGACATTGAGAATTTGTATGAGTACATGATATGACTTAATTCTCATTTTTTCCCATTCCCCTGGACCCCAAATCCCCCACCTCCTATATACATAAACTTGGATTCTTTTTTCTTAATCATCAATTGTTTTTCTTTCTCTTCTTACCCCTTCCCTCTTTCCCTTTGAATATTTTCTATTTCACAGACTTATAAGTGAAATAAACAGGACACAGATGTATAAATACCATATCTTTTCTCTGATATGATGAACTAAAGGTGTCAATAAGTTCTAAAATGTATGATAGGTATTCTGAAATAAAACTGAAAATTCAAAGTATAGTTTCTACTGAATTTCTACAACTTTCACACAATCACAAAACCAAAATATCTTAAGCTGAACCACGACAAAAGCAAAGATTCTCTTCATGGCAGCACATGCCTGTAATCTGGAAGCTTAGGTAGGAGGATCACAAGTTCACCCTTCCCCACGTCTGAAATGAATGAATGACCCATAGAAAATAAATACCGAGCAACAGATCAACCTCTCCAATATTTGGAATCCAGACATTGATGAATAACAGTTTAACAAGGAGAGGAAGGAAAGGGGTGACTGGAACCTGCAGGGAAAGTGAGTAGATGGACTGCAGCACAAACGGAGGATGCAAACCACACTCTACACACCTTCCAGCTCTTGGCATGAGATAATACAGACCGACGGGTGGAGCGGAGTCGTGGAAGCTGTGCGCTACAAGGGCCAGTAAGTGACTCCAGCCCAGGCAACAGCAGTGTTCCCTGGAAAGGTGCTTGGTCGGACTTTTCAGGGAAGAGCCAGCTGAATCTGGGGCCCAAGGAAGCCATGGGTTGTCTTGTCTGAAATCCCACAGCAACTAGAACGAGAGCTAAAGGAGACGTCCACAGTGGGGAGATATGGGCAGGCTGCCAAGGGAAATCCAGAGTGTCGCTGGCTGAAGACTGGGCCCAGTGTCCACAGCCAGAGGCCAGAATCGGCCTGAACTTCTGCAGAGCTGAAAGCAGAGAATTGGTGCCCCACCTCAACTCTACAGCTGGCTTCCTGAGGCCGCCCTACACCCCACCCTGTGCTCTGACTTGAACACTTCCACAAAGCTGTACACAACAGAAGGCAACAACAGGTGTGAAGTCAGAGAAAATGTTTCTTTTTTACTAGTGTGGAGAGTAGGGGAGTTATTTGTCTTCTTTTATTTTGTTTCATTTGTTGGGATTTTTTGGTTGTTTTTCTTGATTGTTTTAGTTTTTTGTAAGTAGAACACTGTTTGTACTTTTATTGGTTTGTTCTGGGTTTTTTGTTTTCTTTTTTTTAAATTAATTCTTAATTGGTACATTTTTATATACACATCACAATCACACTCAACACTGGAAATTTGTACCAGTATATGACACGTGTTAATTCTCATTTCTGCCCATTTTCCTTTACCCATCCAACCATGGCCCACCCCCTATATACATATGCTTTCACCTTAATTTTTTATGACATTATATTTTCTCATTACTCTTATTACTTTCCCTATCCCTTTCCCTTTCATATTTTCTATTTCACAAAAGCTATCATACATTCTACAAGTCATCTACATCTTCAGATTCTCATACCAAGAAAGATAGTGTTTACATATCTGTGACCTATTTATTTCACTTATGAGTATGTGCTCAAGGTACATCCATTTGAGTATAAATGACTCACACTTATATTCTTTATGGCAGAGTGATACTCTTATTTAACACACACACACACACACACACACACACACACACACACACACACACACACACACCCCTTTATTCAGTCTCCAGTTGATGAGAATTTGGGATGTTTCCAAGATCTAGCTATCACAAACTGAGCTGCTATGAACATGGGTGCACCTATGTTGCTATGGTATGATTCTTTTAATTCTTTCAGGTACATACCTAGCAGGGGCATAGCAGGATTAAATGGGACCTCTAATACTAGTTTTTTGAGGAATCTGCACAATTATCTCCACAATGTTGCACAAGTCTGCATTCCCACCAACAGTGGAGAAAGGTTCCTTTCTTCCCATAGCCTCTCCAGCATTTATTTCTGGTTAATTTCACAATAGCAGCCATTCTTCATGGAGTCACATGAAATCTCAGTGTAATTTTCATCTACATCTCTCAAATGACCAGTGATGTTGAGCATTTCTTCATAAGGTTCTTGGCTATTTTTACTTCTTCTGAAAAGTTATCTATTCATTTCAGATGCCAATTTTTGAAGTGTGTCTTTAAATTTGGTGGTGGCTGATTTTTTAAAAACTATTTATATAATCTAGATAGAGGCCCTTTGTCTGAGGAAGAGCTGGTAAAGATTTTTTCCCCATATTGTTAGTTGTCTTTTTGCTTTGCCAGTGGTTTCCTTTGCTGTGCAGAAGCTTTTTAATAGGATGAGATCCCATTTGTTGATTCCTTCTGCTAGTTCTTATGCTATAGCGATTTTGTTCATGAAGTCTTTCTCTAAGCCAGTGTCTTTAAGAGTTTTGCCTAACCTGTTTTGCAGTAGACTTAACGTTTCTTTTTTAATATTACATCTGTAATCCACTTTTATTTTAGTTTCTTACATGGTGAAAGAGATAGGCCTAGCTTTAATCTCTGGCTAGTTAAAGCCCAATTTTTCCAGCACCATTTCTTAAGGAGGCTCTCTTTCCTCTACTGAGGATACTTGGCTCCTTTGTCAAAGATAAGGTGGCTTAGTGTACCTGGAGTTGTTTCTGTGTCTTCTAATATATTTCACTAGGCCTTGGGTCTGTTACTTTGCCAGTACCATAGTTTTTCTTTTTAATCACTGTGGCTTTGTAGTACATAGTTTCATGTTGGGGATCATAATACCACCCACCATGTCCTTGCTACATAGAATTGCTTTTGCAATTCTAGGTCTTTTGTGGTTCCAGATGAATTTTTGTATTATTTCCTCTAGATCGGTAAAGTGTGGTGTTAAGATTTCAATTAGAATTGCATTTAATCTCTGTAGTAGTTGTAAGAGTATAGCCATTTTGACGATATTGGTTCTTCCTACCAGGAACAAGGGATGTCTTTGTATTTTCTGATATTCTCTTTAATCTCCTTTTTCATCAGGCCATATTTTTCAGAGTACAGGGTTTTCACTTCCTTTGTTAGACTGATTCCTAGATGTTTCATATTTTTGGATGTTATTGTGAAAGGGCTTCATTCCCCAATTTCTCTCCCAGTAAGCCTGTTATTTGTGCATACAAAAGGTATTGATTTTTCAGCATTGATCTGGTATTCAGCTATATTACTAAATTTGGATAAGTCTTGCAGTCTTTTGGTTGAGTTTTTAGGATCTTCTATAGAGTATCATGCCATTAATAAATAATAACAGTTTAGCATCTTCCTTTCCTATCTTTACTCTTTTTATTTTTTTCATGTCTAATTGCTGTAGCTAACATTTCCAGTACTATATTGAACAGAAGTGGTGAAAGTGACATCCTTATCTTGTTACTAATCTTACAGTGAAAAATTTCAAGTTTTGACCATTTGGGATGATGCTGGCTGTTGGTTTCTCATAAATAACCTGTATTACTTTGGGATAAAGTCCATCTATTCCAATTTTCTGTAGGATTTTGATCATGAGTGGGTGCTGGATTTTGTCAAACACTTTTTCTGCATCTATTGAGATGATTATATGGTTTTTGTCCTGGAGTCTGTTGATATAGTGCATTACATTTATTGATTTACCTATGTCAAACCATCCTTGCATCCCTGAGACGAATCCAGTTTGGTCTAGGTGGACAATCTTCTTGATGATTCTCTGTATTCTGTTTGCCAGTATCTGACTGAGGATTTCTACATCAATGTTATAAGGGAGATTGGTCTGTAGTTCTCTTTTTTGTTTCAGTCTTTCTCTGCTTTTGGAATCAAGGTAATGGTTGCTTCCATGGATGAATCTGCAAATACTATTTCTCTTTTGATTTCATTAAAGAGTTTGAGAAGTAGTAGCATTAACTCTTCTTTGAAAGTTTTCTAGAAATCATCAGTAAAAACATCAGGACCGGGGCTTTTGTTGGTAGGTTTTTTACTACATTTTTAGTATTAGAGTATTTAACATTTTTATATCTTCTTCATAAACTTTGGAAGTTCATATTTTTCTAAGAATCTATTCCCTTCTCCCACATTTTGCATCTTTTTGGAGTAAAAATTTTGACAATAGGTTATTTATTATCCTCTGGTCTTCCACTGAGTCTGTGGTGATTTCCCCCTTTTCATTCTTGATAGTCTGGATTTGAGCCTTTTTCTTCCTTTGTTTGATAAGGTTGGCTAGGGATGTCAATTTTGTTTATCCTTTCAAAGAACTAACTCTTTGACTGTTGATTTTTTGTATCATTCTCTTAGTCTCCATTGCATTAATTTCTGCTCTGATCCTTATAATTTCCTTCTTAGTATGACCTTTGGGTTTGTCTTGTTCCTCCTTTTCTAGTAACCTGAGGTTTAGCATTAGGCTATTTATTTGAGCTTGCTCTGTTTTCCTGTTGGAGGCATTCACTGCAATCAATTTCTCTTGTAGAATGCCTTTCATTATGTGTCATAAATTATGTGTGTTTTACTGCGGTTGTTTAATTGTAAACTGTTCAATTTCTTCTGTGAACAATTGGTTGTTCTGTAATATTATTCAGTTTCCATGTGTTTGTGAGAATCTTGTTATTTCTTTTCCTATTCAGCTCCAACTTTAAGGTACTGTGGTCTCACAGTATACAGGGGATAACTTCAATTCTTTTGCAATTACTTAAACATGTTTTATGAACTAGCATGTGGTCTCTTTTGGAGTATGACATATGAGCAGGTGAGAAGAATGTATACTCTGGCTTTTTGGTTGAAATACTCTGTAGGCATTTATTAAGTCTGTTCAAGTGTTGGGTTTAGCTCAAGTATTTCATTATTGACTTTTTATCCAGTTGATCTCTAATTGTGACAGCAGACTTCTGAAGTCCACTACTACTATTTTGTTAGTGCCTAACTGGCTGTTTGTGTCCATTATTTGCTTTATATAGTTGAGTGCATTAGAAATTGGCACATAAATATTTATGAATGTCATTTATTTCTCTTGGATTGTTCCTCGGAGAAGGATGTAGTGGCCTTATTAGTCTCTTTTAATCAGTTTAGTTTTTAAATCCACTTTGTTTGCAAATAGGACAACCACACATGCTTTTTGGCAGTTTCCTGTCACACAGATAATTATTTTTCATCCTTTTATTTTCAGTCTATGGCTTTCTTCCTGAAATAGGTATGTTTTATGTATGTAGCATATTGTAGGATCTTGCTTTTTTAATTTTGGTTTTGTTTTGTTTTGCAGGGTTCTTTTTGGGTGTGTTTGTGACAGGGTCTCACTCTGTAGTTCAGACTGGCATTGGACTCACTATGTATCCCATACTCACCTCAAGCTCTTTCAGTCCTCCTGCCTTTGCCTCACAAGTGCTGGGATTGCAGGCATAATCCACAATGCCCAGAATTTTGATTTGTGCTACTGGCGATTGAACTCAGGATCTTGTGCTTGCCAGGCAGACATAAAATGCACTGAGCTAAATCCTCACCCCCTATCTTGCTTCTTCATCCATTCTGCCAGTCTGTGTCTTTTAACTGACAACTGAGGCCACCTGACATTAGTGGTTATGATTGATAAGGACTGATTTAGTGCTGTCGTGTTCTGTGCTCTTTTTAGTGCTGTTCTTGGCTCTCTTATTCTTTGCTTTCCTCCTTTCCATTCAGTTTCTTGCCGTGCCTGATGGATTCACTCTGTTGGGTATCATGGGGTTTTAACTTTCACTGTTATTTAGATTTTTTCCAAGATATTCTTTAGGATTTTTTGGAGTGCAGGTTTGGTATTCCTGAAGTTTTTCACATGTTCTTTGTCATGGAAGTCTCTTATTTTCTCATCCATTTTGAAAGATATTTTTTGCAAGATACATCATTCTATGTTGGAGATTGTTTTCCTTCAAGGGTTGAAACACTTCAGTCCAGGCTCTCCTTACATTAAGCATTTGCATTTAGAAGTCTGCTGTGATCCTGATGGGCTTTCCTTTGTGTGTGTTTTTTTCCTTTTCTTTTCTGTAACTACTTATAGTATTTTGTTCTTTGTTGTATTTCTGAGACTTTGATAATAACATGTCTAGGTGTACATTTTTTATATCATGCCCACTTAAGAGTTCAATATGCTTCACTTATCAGTATATACAATTCTTTTCCTTTCCTGTGATGTTTTCTGCCATTATATCTGTGGATACTTTTTAAAATGTCTTTTGCATTGTCTCCTGCTTCCTCAGTGATTCTTATCAGTCTTATGTTATTCTTCTTTGTATCATCTAGAAGGTGCTGGGTAGATATCTCATGTTACATTGTCATTTTTCATAAATTGTTCCTTTCCTGTTCATTGGCTGCAATCTTGTCTTCTGGATCTGAAATTCAGTCCCCACATTCATTCATCCTACTTCACAACTTTTGTTTGAGCTTTTAATCACCTGGAACTTTGAAGCTGTTTAAAAGGTTCCCCTGCTTTTGTTATCTGACATTCTATTACGCCCTTGAACTCTTTTTTAGCATTATTAATCATAGCTTTCACTATCGACAGTATGTGTGTTTTATCTCAGATATTATTTCCAATTTCTATTTTACTAGAACATCTTTTGGTACCAAATTAAGAGATTCCTGATGATTGAACTTTAGTTTGTTCTGTTTCCCTTTCCCCTGGATTTCTCTATGGTGATGACCTTAGTATCTGGGTTTTTGGACTTTTTTTTTTTTTCATTTTTATTCCTTTGTCTTTGCTGATGTTATTGGTTTAATTCCTTGCCTGCTGTCTGTGCAATGTTTGTGGCAAGTTTCTTTCTTCCTAATATTTGGATCCCTTAGGAGAGCTACTTCCTGGGTTGGATCTGTAATGGCCTTTAAGTATTCTCAGATGTGGCACATCATGGGAGGTATTTGAACAGTACATTCATATTATCTTAGCTGACATAATAAAACCAGTATTATCAACAATATTGAACACAGCACAGCAAATGATAAGCTTTGGTAACTACTATCCTGATAAATTTAACCTCATGAGTTATATCAATGACCATATGCCAAAATTTAGAATTAATTTGAAATGTATTTACTACATATATGCCCTCAAATATAGCAGCACTACCCTTTGGGAATAAAGGTCACTGGGGAGTTGGAGCGGAAGAAAGATAAAAGGAGGGTGAGAGATTAGAAATAGGGTTAGAGGATCTATAAAGATCACATACACCTTGAGGACCCTGCAGTTGCTAGAGGACCACAGAGACAAAAGGGACAAATATAAAACAGAACCAATTAAGAACTGCTGGACCACTCAAGACTTTGTACACCCTCCTACAATAATACAGAAAGAAGAGAAATTAGGAAAGACTGAAACCCTTTTACTTTTGATTCTGACTAGAGGACAAAAGAGAATGAGGGCACAAGAGGATAATAGGGGTATCTAGCAGCAGTAAGCAAACAGGAGACTATTTTCCCTCTTTTATAAAAATAAGAGCAGTTGAGAAGAGAAAAAAAAAAAAAACCTGAAGTTGAACCGATTCAGCAACAGCAAAGTAATGTTCATTGGCTGAAATCTCATCTTCTGGATCTGAAATTCAGCCTCACATTCACTCATCCTACTTCAAAACTAAAACAAGAGCTGTAAGCCCGAGGGTTGATTAATGATGTCTGGCTCCCCTCTTTTGGAGACTCACTTTGTGACTCCTGCCACATCCTACTTGCGCAGTCTGTTTTCATGGGCCTCTGGTGTGGTCTCAGTGGCAGGCAAGCTGCAGCCCAAGTGCTGGTTAATGGCACCTGGCTCCCTTCTTCAATGTTTTTACTGTATGTATTGAGATGACAATTTGGTTTTTTATCTTGAGTCTGTTAATGTAGTGTATTACATTTATTGACTTACGTATGAACAATCTGCATCCCTAGGATGAATTCAACTTGGTCAAAGTATATGATCTTTTTGATGATCCTCTGTATTTTGTTTGCCAGTATCTTATGAAGGATTTTTGCACCAATGTTCATAAGGGAGATTGGCCTGTAGTTCTCTTTTGTGGTGGGCTCTTTCTCTGATTTTGGAATCAACATAATGGTTTCTTCCAGGGAGGAATTTAGGAGTATTGCTTGTTTTTCCATTTCATTAAAGTTTGAGAAGTAGTGGCATTAGCTCTTCTCTAAAAAACTTGTAGAACTTAGTAATAAAGCCATCAGAACTTTTCTTTGTTGGTAGGTTATTAATTACATTTTAAATTTCACATATACATATTGAGGTGTTCAGCATTTTTTAAAAATGTGAAATAGGTACATTTTATACACATACCACGATCACATTCAACACTGACAATTTGTACCAGCATAAGACATGATTTGATTATCATTTTTTAATCATTCTTCCCCTACCCACCCTACAACTCCCACCCCATATATATATATATAGGCTTTGTTTCCCTTTTTTTTAACCACCACAATTTTTTATTTCCCCTCATTCCTTAACCTACCCCATTGCCATCTGAATATTTTTTATTTTAAAATATCTATCATACATTTTAGAACTCATTTATATTTTCAGTTTCTCACATCAGAAAAAGATATGGTCTTTACACATCTGTGTCTTACTTGTTTAACTAATGAATATATATGTCCTTAAGGTATATCCATTTGAGTATCAATGACTCAAACATGTCATACTTTATGGCAGAATAATATTCCATTTTATTTTTTAAAAAACCCACATTTTCTTTATTCCATGTCAAGTTAATGGACATTTGGGTTCTTTCCAAGATTTAGCTATCAAAAACTGAGGTGCTATAATGAGTCCACATATGTCAATTTTCTACTGCTTTCTTGCACATACCTAGCAGAGGAATAGCAGGGTCAATGGGACCTCTAATATTAGTTTTTAAGAACACACCACACTGATTTCTATAGAGGCTGTACCAGTCTACATTCCCATCAGCAGTGGAGAAGGGTTCCTTTGTCTCCACAGCCTCACCAGCATTTGTTGTTGGCTAATTTCAAGATAGTAGCCATTCTTTGTGCAGTGAGGTTAAATCTGAGTTGTTTTTATCTGCATTTCTCGGGTAATCAGTGAGATTGAGCATTTCTTCGTGTGTTTCTTAGCTGCTTTTACTTCTTCCTCTGAACAGTATCTCTTCATTTCAGATGGCCATTTATGAACTGGGTCTTTAAATTCGGGGGGGTTGACTTTTTTAAGCTTTTTAACATTCTAGATAGTGGCTATTTATCTGAGTAACAGGTGGTAAAATATTTTCTCACATTGTTGGATGTCTTTTCACTCTGCTGGTGGTTTCTTTTGCTGTGTAGAAGACTTTAATGGGATGAGATCCCATTTGTTGATACTTTCTGCTAGTTTTCATGCTATATAAGTTTTGTTCATAAAATCTTTCTCAAAGCCAGCATCTCCATTAGTTCTACATAACCAGTTTTACAGTACACTTAGTGTTTCTGTTTTAATATTTAGGTCTCTAATCTATTTTGATTTTAGTCTAATACATGGTGAAGGAGATAGGGCTAGCTTTACTCTTTGGCAGGTTAAAGCCTAGTTTTTCCAGCACCATTTATTAAAGAGATTATCATTCCTCCATTTAGATTATTTGGCTCCTTTGTCAAAGATAAGGTAGCATAATGTAAAGTAGTTCTGTGTCTTCTAATCTATTCCACTGACCCTTGGGTCTGTTATTTGCCAGTACCATGCAGTTTTTATCATACTGGCTTTATAGTATAGTTCATGTTGGAGTTCATACCACCCACCATGTCCTTGCTACATAATTGTGTTTGCTATTCTAGGTCTTTTGTGACTCCAGATGAATTTTTGGATTATTTTCTCTAGATCTATGAAATGCTTTGGGATTTCAATTGGGATTGCATGGAATCTTTATAGGAGTTGTGGGAGAAGAGTCATTTTGATGATATTGGTTCTTTCTACCCAGGTGTAAGGGATGTCTTACCATTTTCTGATATCTTCTTCTATCTCCTTTTCAGAGTGCTATAGTTTTGAGACTAAAGGATTTTCACTTTGTTAGATTAATTCCTAGATATTTATTTTGGGTGCAATTGTGAAATGGCTTGACTCCCCAATTTCTCTCTCATTGAGTCTGTTGTTTGTGTATACAAAGGCTATTGAATTTTGAGTGTGCATCTTGTATCCAGCTGTGCGACTAAATTTGGCGATTAAGTCTAGCAGTCTTTTGGTTGAGTTATTAGGATCGTCTACATAGAATATCATGTCCTCCACAAATGACAGCTTAACTTATTCCTTCCCTATCTTTATTATTTTATTTATTTCTTTTATCTAATTGCTGTGGCTAATGTTTCTAGCACTATGTTGAAAAGGAGTGGTAAAAGTGGACATCTTTGTCTTGTTCCTGATTTTTAGTGTGAAAAGTTTCATTTTTTGACCACTTAGTATGATGCTGCGTGTTGCCTTCTCCAATAGCTTTTCTTAGGCTGAGATAAAGTCCATCAATATCAGTTTTCTGGTAGGGTTCTGATCACGAATGAGTGTTGGACTTTGTCAAAACTCTTTCTGCATCTATTGAGATGACCATGTGGTTTTTGTCTTTGAATCTGTTTATGTAGTATGTTATACTTATTGATCTACGTATATTGAACCATCCTTGAATCCCTGGGATGAATCTAACTTGGTCAGGGTATATTATCTTCTTGATGAATCTCTGTAGTCTGTTTGCGAACATCTTATTGAGGATTTTTGCATCAATGTTCATTATGGAAATTGGCCTGTAGTTCTCTTTTTTTGGTTGAATCTTTCTGTGATTTTGGAATCAAGGAAATGGTTGCTTCTGGCAATGAATCTGGGAGTATGGCTTCCCTTTTGACTTCATTAAAGAGTTTGAGAAGGGGCTGGTGATTTAGCTCAGTGGTTCTGGCACCTGCCTTGCAAATACAAGGGTCCAGGTTCGATCCCCAGTACCATATACAACAAAGCCAGGTATGGTGACTCATGCCCACTAGCAATCAGTACCATATACCACAATGCTGGGCATGGTGTCTCACACCTGTAATCCTAGAACTTGGGACACATAGACAGGAGGATTGCTGTGAGTTCAAGGCTTTCCTGGGCTACCTACTGAGCTCAGGGCCAGCCTGAACTACAAATTGAGACCCTGTCTCAAAAAAAAAAAAATTGAGAAGTAGCAGAATTAATTGTACTGCGACAGTTTTGTACAATTCAGCAATAAAACCATCAGGACTGGGGATTTTCTTTGTCATTAGATTTTTTAAATTCCATTTTCAATTTTACAGATTGATATTGGAATGTTTAACATGTTTATATCATCTTTGTTCAACTTTGAAAGTTCATATGTGTCTTGGAATCTATCCATTTTTTCTCATTCTCCAACTTATTGGAGTACAGATTTTCAAAGCAGGTGTTTATTATCCTCTGGGCTTCAGCTGAATCTGTGGTGATATCCCCATTTTCATTCCTAATAACATGGATTTGAACTTTTTCTTTCTTTTATTTTATAAGTTTGGCTAGGTGTCTATCAATTTTGGTTATCCTTTCAAAGAACCAACACTTCAATTCGCTGATTTTTTTGTATCATTTTCTTAGTCTCTAATGCATTATTTCCTGCTCTGATCCTTGTAATTTCCTCCCTAGTATGAGTTTTTGATTTGTCTTGCTCCTCTTTTTCTAGTAGTTTGTGGTTCAGCATTAAATTTTTTATTTGAGTTTGCTCTGTTTTCCTGGTGTAGGTATGCACTACTATGAATTTCCCTTGTAGAACTGCTTTGTGTTCCATAAATTTCTGTATGTTGTACTGGAATTATCATTTAATTGTAAAAACTGTTTAATTTCTTCTTTAATTTCTTCTGTGACTCATCAGTTGTTCAGTAGTATTATTCAGTTTCCATGTGTTCGTGGGCATCTTGGCTTTTCTTTTGCTATTCAGCTCCAATTTTAGGGCACTATAGCCTGAAAGTATACAGGGGATAACTTCAATTCCTTTGCATTTACTTAAACATGTGGTCTATTTTAGAGAATGACCCATAAGCAGTTGAGATGAATGTATATATTTTGACTTTGTAGGGTGAAATACTCTATGGACATATATTAAGTCCAGTTTTTCATAGGTTTGGTTCAGTTTAAGTATTTCATTATTGATTTTTTTATCCAGTCAATCTGTCTAGTTGTGACAGAGGAGTACGGAAGTCCCCTATTACTACTGTAATAGTGCTTATCTGGATTTTCATCTTCATTAATAATCATTTTATATACTTAGGTGCACTGAAATTTGATGCATAAATATTTATGAATGTCATCTCTTTCCCTTGGATTGTTCCCCGTACAAGCATATAGTGTCCATCTTTGTCTCTCTCAATCAGTTTTGGTTTGAAATCTATTTTGTTTGCAAATAGGATAGCCATTCCTGCTTTTTTGCAGTTTCCTGTCACAAGGAGAATTGTTTTCCATCCTTTAACTTTCAGTCTATGGCTTTCTTTCTGAATTAGGTGTGTTTCTTGTATGCAGCACATTGTAGGGTCTTATTTCTTAATCCATCCTGCCAGTCTGTGTCTTTTGTCACATTGAAGCCATTGACATTAATGGTTATAACTGATATGTATTGATTTAGCCCTGTCATGATGTTCTCTTGTTTTTAGCTTTTATTTTTTGCTTCTTTCTCTTTCCTTTTAGTTTCTTCCCTTATCCAGTGAGTTCAGGCTGCTGGGTCTCATGGGTTTGTGAGAGTCATTGTCTTTCTCTAGACTGTGGTTTAGAATTGTTTTGGAGTGCAAGTTTTGTATTTATCAAGTTTTTCTCATGTTCTTTGTCATGTTAGTATACCATTTTCCCATCAGTTTTGGAGGAGTTTTGTAGGATACATCAATCTAGGTTGTAAACTGTTTTCTTTTAGGACTTGAAATACTTCCCTCCTGGTTCTGCTTGACTTAAGTGTTTGCACTGAGAAGTCTACTGTGATTCTGATGGACTTTCCTTTGTATGTGATTTGTTTTTTCTCTAAAGTCTTTCAATATTTTGTTCTGCTGGATTTATGGAACATTGATAATTATATGCCAGAGTGTAGATATTTTTATACCATAGTCACTTGAAGTCCTATATGCCTCACTTATCTGTATGTGCAATTCTTTTCCTTTTTCTGTGAAGTTTTCCATGATACTTGCAAACAGTTTTTTCTTTTTTTAAATCTCTTTTGCACTGTCTCCTGCTTTCTCAGTGACTCCCATCAGTCTCATGTTATTCTTTGTATCATCTAGGAGCTGCTGGATTTTTCATGGTGTCTTGCCATTTTCCATAAATTATCACTTTCCTGTTCATTGACTACAATCCTATCTTCTAGTTCTGATATTCAGTCTTCACATTCATTCATCCTGTTTTTCCACACTTTTGTTGGAGCTTTTTATCTCCTGGAAATCTGTCTGAAGCTGATCAACAGGTTCCATTATTTTCATGATCTGATATTCTAACATGTTCCTAATCTCTTCTTTAGTGTTGTTAATTATATCTTTCACTATGGACAGTATCTCTGCTTTTATATCAGTAATTGTTTCTAATTTCTATTTTACTAGATCCCTTTATTACTGGCTCAGAGAGACCTGGTGACTGAGCTTCAGTTTGCTCTATTTCTCTTTTCTATCTCATTTCTATGTTTTCATTTCTGCTGATGATTTTGGTTTTATTCCTGGCTTGTTGTCTGGGCAATATTTAGTGCAAGTCTCTTTTTCCTTAATATTTGGTACCCTTAGATGGCTAATTCCTGGGTTGCCCTCCTTGTATCTGTAAATAACCCTTAAGTGGTCTCAGTTTTGGCACATCATGAGAGTTATTTTAACAGAACAACTGCATTATCTTAAATGACATAAAACAATCAGTATCATCAACAGTATCAAACACAGCACAGGAATTGGTAAGCTTTGGCAACTACTATTCTGACAGCTTTAATCTAATGAGTAACATTTGTGATCATATGCCAAAATTTAGAAATAGCCAGAAATGTGTTTACAACATACAGGTCCTTCATTTTAGCAGTACCACCTTTTGGGAATAAAAGGTCAATGTGGAATTGGGGAGGTAGAGAAATTGAAGGAGAGTGAGAGAGTAGAAGTAGGGTTAGAGGATATATAGAGGTCACGAGACTTCAGGAAATAGACAGATGCTAGAGGACAAAAGAGACAAAAGGGACAAATAAGTCAGAACTAAGAATAGCAGGACCACTAAAAACTTTATTCACTCTCCTGTAAATAGTACAGAAATAAGAGACTGAAATGCATTAACTTCTGAGAGCTGGTACTGGCTGGAGAACAGGAGAGGATGAAGGAACAACAAGAGAAGAGGGATACCCAGAGGCCATAGCCTAACAGGAGACTATTTCCTCTCTTCTGTAAAAACAAGAACAGGTGAGAAAGAAAAAACCTAAAATTGGACAGATTCAGCAACAGCAGAGTAATGGAAAATGCAAATTAGGTCGGGAAAAATTTTTAAAAAGAATAACATCAACAGCAGCAGCATTAACAACAACAACATCACACACAAAAAAACCCAAAAGCAAAGCTAAAAACACTACCAAAACGGCCGTTTGTCACATGGATCTGTTGTCTTCTATAGATGGTATGGGCAGTAGTATACACATCGAAGTTGATGAGTTACAGGGAGACAGCCGTCATTCCTGGTCTAGGTTCTGTGTACAACACCTGAGTTGAGCTTGATGAACTCCTCCTGTAGGCTTGAACTTTGTAAGAGTCCAGGATCTTGCAAGTCAAACTGATTCCACCAACTCACTGATGGCCACAGTTAACAGAATTTATTCACTCCTCCAGTGAGTGTTTCTTTAATGCTGTGGACGGGGCAAAGGAATGTACTGAAAACCTCTACCTAGGTTCCAAGACCACTGCCACACTTATTCAGTGTCCACAAACATGGAGGTAGAAATTCCAGAGGTTCTTCCAAAGCACTGACCAGTGGGTTTTTCATCCTGTGCTGATAACGTGAGAGCTTAGTGCTAGAACATTATTTAACAGTACCCAGGCCCCTTCTTCCTAGGGCTCCTGCACATCAGCAGCACTTATCCAGTCTGGCCAACAAGTAAATGGAGATCTCACAGCCTTCTGCTCCTGCTCTGGTTGCAGCAGAGATCTGGGCCAGTAAGCTGTTTGATGGCACCCAAGCCCCCTCTTCCCGGGGCTCCCTGTACCTCAGCCATGCTTATTCAGTTTGGCCAACAAATAAGGGCAGTTTCTGCAGCCTTCTGCTCCTACCCTACTTAAAGGAAAACTCTGGACCACAGTGCTATTTAAGGGCCCACTTACTTTATAAATTTGATTTTTTTGATTTGTCTTACGGGGAATATTGCCATAATGCAATATGTATTTGTGTGCATTCTTTTTTAAGTTAAAAGCCTTAAATATATTTAATGCATACCAAAAAAGAAAATAAATACTAATATTTTTGAAAAAGGCACCATTTATGTGTTTGCCATCACCAGGACATAATTTCATTAACTGAAACTGAGATTTCTATTATTGTCTTTTATCTTCTTAATTACTAAGATTTTTATAATCTTTTTTCTCTCCTTTGCCATTCTGTTTCCAATCTTACATAAGTTCTCTAAGACAACTAATTTTACTCCCCAAAATACACTTGCTTTGCATAATATACTCTTGGCAATTATTATTACTACAAAAATTAATAATTGTTAATTAATTAATTTCAAATTATTGAAGTATTCCAGCACTGTTTTTGCTATTTACAGACCATAATAAATACAAAGATAAACTAACTGTAATTATATACAGATACACACCATATATGTGAGTGCACATATCACGTGTGAGTGAATGCATATAAGAAACTACTGCATCACTAGGCAGTGCCTGTTGCAGTCAAGCAAATGTCTAGTTTATGATCATTTCCCAACCTCGAGATCAAGGTAACTGGGGCCTCCAAGGTCACTCCCACTTAGAAAGTGCCCCCAACCAGAGGTCCAAAGCTTCCCAATGGACAGGGCTCACATTACCAGAAGCAACAGGACTTCCTTCCTGCGAACTGACCACATCCTCAGAGTCCAGTCTTGCGCAGCAGAGAGCAGCCACCTCCCATTATGGCTCCAACAGATGGAACTCACAGCTCCATCATGACCTAACCAGGGCAAGGAGAGGAACAGTAATGTCATCTGTCTGTACTTTGCCAAGAGACACCTACATTGTCTCTCTTCACAGAATCCATAACACATTTCCTGGCATTTCCTAGTGACAGGAACACAACCCCAAGATGATACTTCACTCAGAGGTTTAGTCAACACCACTGCTAAAGGAGGTGTTTCTGAAACCTCATATTCTTTGTTGTTGTTTTAGGTTACTTTTTTTTTTTTTTTTTTTTTTTTTTTTTTTTTTTTTTTTTTTTTTTTTTTTTTAGTTTTTGAGATAGGGTCTCGCTTTGTAGTTCAGACTGGGCACAGTTAGCCTCAACCTCACTGCAACCCTCCTGCTTCTGCCTCCTGAGTGCCGGCATTACAGGCATGAGCCACCACGCCTGGCACTGTTGAAACCTCATATTTCTTAAAATATGAAATTCAAAATCATTTGTGTATCTCTGAGCATATGCTTTAAAAATGAATATCAGAAAATATATTATCAAAAGACAGTACAGAGGACTTTGAGGTAATCTATCCATCTTTTAAAGAACAACTTTTGGAACGAGGGATGTGGTTTAGTGGCCCAGCACTAGCCTAGTAAGTGCAAGGCCCTGAGTTTAATTGCCAGTACCAAAACACAGCAACAATAATAATCACTTTTCTTTTATGTTAATAGAAAAAGAGGGTCCCCTGAGCATTCTCACAGACTGAATACAGCTGTAACATGGCAGTTCCAAGAACCAGTTCCTGAGCACTCCGTCTGGCTTACAGGATGACACAGCTGCAGCGGCCCAAGGGCCCCAGTGGCTTCCACTTGCCTTGCAAGCTTTTTTCGCTGCCATCCCTCTTTCTATTTGCACTTCCTGGTTGGGGGTCAGGGACACATGGTCTTGGCCCTAGGTGCCTAACTCTGTGCTATACCCAGTCTCTCAGAGAGGCCGTGAGCCAAGGGAGCCCAGCCTGACACAGTGTCCTCAAATGCTATCACCTGAGTGCTGTGAGGAGCAAGGGAGGCCAGAGCAGAAAGCAGAGATGGTGTCTGCGAGAGTCAGTGTGTGGAAGGGACAGCAGCTGCTGAAGTGTGTGAAAGGGATACTTGGGACAGATCATATCCAGATAGCCAAGGACCTTAGACTTGTTAAGATGTCTCACACAGCCCAGACCCAGGCCCTGGGTGATAGAAACCTTGGAGGACACAGAAGCTCACCACTGAGGAACCTTGCCTGAGTGACACATGATAATGAAAAGATCAGACCACACATATATCACCATATCGGATGTGTCAGGAAACCACTGAGATATACATGGATAAACCAGGGATGATTGAAAAGTAAGCATATAACTAGAGAACAAAACAAAACCCTAAGAGCGCCTGAGCTGAAGAATATCTGCTGTGACTTTGCTGCCCCCTGGTGGACAGCTGCAGCCTTCTTAGCAGCCAGCAGGCCCAGTGGGAGGAAGCTCAGGATCCCTTTCTGGGCTGCTCAGTGAGCAAGGAGGGGCAAGGCTCCGAGAAGCCAGTGTCCACAACAGCCTCACTGAGCACCAGCCACGCCTCACCTTCCTACTCTGTCTGACCTCCATGGCAACTCTATGGCCAGCTGTGCGGCTCACTGCCTCCACACCACTCTGGGATGCTCATGCCCATCTCCTGGAAGGGATGTGCATTCACTCTCCAGCTCTGCCCTCCCAAATGATGACACCTGTTCTGGAACAACCTGTAGTTCTTGGTCCTCTGCCTTCACAGCTTCTGCTGCCCATCCAGACAACAATGACTCCAGGGGAAGCAGGCTCAAGCCTGAGCTTTACAGAAATGGAGGCAGGGTGCTCTCTTCCTGTCCTGGCACCACAAAGGTGGGTGTGGGACTGCAGGGGGGTCAGGGACTGACCTTCACTCCCAGCACAAGAGGAACAGAGCTGCCTGTGGGCTTACTGGAAGTGGACACTCGTCTCCTGAGCCCAAGATGGCACACTTCGGCCACACAGTGCCACAGGCCTGACCTGGAGAGCAGGAGGGCCTGCCAGAGTGTGTTCCATGCCCAATTGAGTGAGCCACCCATGTGGAACCACACCAGGGCCCTCTGCCTCCTCTTGTCTCAGGTTCCTTACTGTCATCAAATGTATTGTCCAAAGATATGTCTTCTTCCAGAACTAAACATAAAGGCCTCTGCTCCTGCTGTGATGACTGCTTCTCTTGGTGTGTGTAAGGCCATGATAAACTCAGGCAGGAACCAAAGAGGACCGGGAAACACAGCAAGGGACCCTTGGGCCACCAATGAAGTATGAGCGATAGACACAGCACACAGAATGGAGCCCCCAAGTGCAACCCCCACACAGAAAGCAGCTAGGGCAGCAGGACGCAGACAGAAGGACCCTGCATACAGGAAGCAGGGTGCTCTGCTTCAGTGTCATACTTTATAAAGATTTACTTGTTATCCTGCTCCGCAGTCTGCAGTGACATCTCGGTTGGGTTCAGCTTCCCAACCACCTGACCTGCAACAGCTACGACAGCCTGCCTGTCTGAGAGACACCCTCAGGGCCTCCACGGCACCTGTCACAGACTCACTCATGGGGAGAGACCTGTCTCCACCGACACAAGATGAGCCCGCAGAGGTCAGCAGCCCTGAGGAGAAACATGACTGAGTGAGCAGCACGGGCCTGAGAAAGCCCATGGCTGCTATAAACTGCGAAAACAGCAGCACGCCTGCTAACACGTGCTGAAAGTGTGCTGAAAGTGACTCTGACATGGTAGGCCGGACTTGAAGAAGAAATTCGGTGCAAAACCTACCATGTCTGAAAGTGTTTAATCAGGGGACAGATGAGGGAGGGGTTGACTTTTTAAAAACAGAGCCACTCCAGGAATCAGAGGCCACAGTTTAACTGGTTGAGGATGTCGAGGGTCAAATTATCAATAAATTGAATGGGAGATGGCCACAAGGGACAGACAAGGAGAAGGGTAAGGCTAGTTATAGATGCCCTGGGAGGTTCAATCTCCAGTCTGAAAGGAAGAAGAAATCTCGCCCTTGGAATTGAAAAGCCAGGTTGACGATATGGGGTCAAGAGTGCTGAATCTAACTGATGGCTTGACCTCCCCATCCAAATCCCTGCATTGATCACAAAGGTCACCAGGCTGTTTTCTTCACCTGGGACAAAATCAGAGATACTCCTCAAGTGTACAAGCAGGCTCTGACGCAGGAGATGGCACACAGGCCACACAGCGGGGTGTTGAAAGCAATGACTTGGGGTGGTAGGAACAGAAACGGGGGGCTACCAGAGTAAATGCAGTCCTGGGTGAGCAACACGGACTGACCAAACCCACAGGAAAAGTTAGGCGGGACTCAGTATTCACATACAAAATGAGAGGAGGAATGAAATGGGACTCAGGAGTGATTCGGTAACCCTTCCTATATCTGGTGGACTCCAGTAACACAGACTCTAGAAAGAAACAAAAGAAAGGATATCCTAGAAAGAGGCAACAAAGCTAACAATGCCAAAATGTCTAGTAAAATGAACTCAGCAGGTAACGTAAGCCGTTAAACAGAACAGGAAAAAAATCAGTAACAGGAAAATGATGGCATTACAAGAACACATCAATACCTTTCATTAATAACTCTTGGTGTAAATGGCCTCAACTCCAAAATCAAAAGACAGAGATTGGCAGACTGTATCAAAAAACAAAACTCAGCATTATTTTGTATAGGAGAAAATCACTTAATCTAAAATGAAATTCATATACTGAGAATCCAAGGATAGAAAACAATATCTCATGCATCAGAAACTACCAAAAGCAACCAGGAGTAGCTACCCATTTTCAGACAAAGTAAATTTAAAGCCAACACTTATCAGAAGAAGCACAGAAGGTCATAACATATTGGTCAACAGAACTATTCAATAAGAAGATAATAATTATGAAATATTAATATATATGCACCAAAAACAGGCCTACCCAGCTTTATAAAATACGAAGCACAGGACACAGAGGATGTTTTTCTTTTTTGATACAGTTTTTTTTTTTTTTTTTTCTGTACTGGGGATCAAACTCAGGAAGTTGTGCTTGCATGGCAGACCTAGTGCCACTGAGCCACATCCCCAGCTCTAATGCAATTATAGCAGGGGACTTTACTACCCATCATCACAAACAGATGAATCAGCTAGCCAAAAAATCAATAAATAAACATCAGACCTGAACCACACCTTCAAAGAAATGAACTTAATAGATATCTACAGGGTTTTCAACAACAGAAGATACATTCTTTACAGCAGAACACAAAATTTTCTCCAAAATAGATAATATACTAGCCAATAAAGCCTGTTTAAATAAATATAAAAGAATCAAAATAATTCTGTGCATATTACCAGATCACAAAAACTATAAATCAACAGAAAAAGGAATCATAAAAATTATACAAACACAGAGAAGTTAAACAATATACTCCTGAATAATTAATAGGTCTTTAAAGAAATCAAGGAAGAAGTTAAACAGATCCTAGAATCAAACACTTAAACCAATGTTATAGTGCGTCAGAACCTATGAGACATAATGAAAGGAGTCCTTACATGGAGGTTTATCACTAAATGTTTACATGACAAAAATAAAAAGAGCTTACAATATAACTTAATGATGTACCTCAAGGTCCTAGAGAATCAAGAACAATATAAATCCAAGCTAGTACAAGGAAAGAAATGAAAATGATCAGAGCAGAAATGGAGACTTTAAAATGCAAAAAAAAATCATAAATCAAAGAACTAGTTCTTGGACAGAACAAATCCATAACCAATCTCACCAAAAGAAAGAAAAAAATCAGTATTGATTCAATTAGAAATATAGAAGGCAAAATCATGATATACACTGACAAAATCTAGATACTTATTTGTTTTCAAGTTTTCAAAAAAACTTGGACTCTGATAAGTAGAAAAGTCTATAAGAAATAGATAGGTTGCTGGATACAAGAGAATTACCAAAACTGAAGCAGGATTTTATTAATCTCAATAATCAATAACCTCAATAATCTGATAACAGAAAATGAACCTGAAGTGGTAATTTTTTAAACTTACTAATTTAAAAAGAAAGTCCAGGATCAGCTAGACCCACCACTAAATTCTACAAGAACTTCAGGGAAGAGCTAATGCCAGTATTCCTCGAACTTTTCAGTAAAATTGAAATAGAAGGAGTAGTGGCAAACTCATTCCTGAACCTAGTATTACCTTGATTTTTAAACTACCAAAGGACTCAACAACAGCAACAGCAAAAGAAAACTAGATGCTAATCTCCAATGAATATGGATGCAAAATTCTAACAGTATAATGACAAAAAGAATGCAGCTTATCATTTTTAACACATCCTATATTATGACCAACTAAGTTTCATCCAAGACATCCGAGGATGGCTCAATGTATGCAAATCAATGAACGTAATACACTGTACAAACAGAAACAAGAACAAAATCACATGGCCATTTTAATAGATGTAGATTTTTACAAAGTCCAATATCTATCCATGATAAAAATCCTGAAGGAAACAGATATAGAAAGACTTTATCTCTAACTGATAAAAATCATTTATGACAAACCTGCCAATATCATATTAAATGGGGAGACCCGAAGCTTTGGCTTTAAACTCTAAAACAACATAAGGATGGCCACAATTTCCCTGCTGTTCAATGTAACACCGGACACTCTAACCTAATCAATCAGGCAAGAAAAAGAAATGAAATAAATATATATAAGAAAGGAAGAAGACACACCCTCCTTACCCACAGATGATCCTCTACACAGAAGTCCCAAAATATTCTTAAAATTAATAAACAAATTCCTTCATAAAAAGTAAGATAAGAAAATCAGCACACAAAATTCAATAGCATTTCTGTACATCAACAATGATCATCCAGAGAAAGACAGTATAAGAGCAATATTATTTATAATAGCTTAAGAAAAACTAAATACTTAAGAATTTTTTAACAGTAATAAATATACATTAAAAAGGATTGATCACAATTATAACACAGGGAAACATTAACCTAAGCAAATACTTGTATAATAAAAACTACCAAATTATGAAAAGGAGATCAAAGAGAACATCAGAAAATGCAAACATATGCTCTGTTCCTGGACAGGCAGAATGAGTTTTGACAAAACAGTACATTTCTAAAGTTGAAATATAAACTTAAATGCAACTCCAATCAAAATATCCATAGCATTCCTCATAGAAGTAGAAAAAACAATTTTTTTAAAATGTAGGTAGAACCAGAAGAGACCCAGAGTAGCTAAAGCAGCCCTATATAACAAGAGCAACAGGAGGCCTCACAGCCTGAGAGTTCAAATTATATTAGAGCTACAGTGCTAAACACAGCGTGGTAGTAGCACACACACACACATGCACATGCAGACACACACACACACACACATACATGCACACACACAGAGAGAGACACGCACGCACATGCACACACACACACACACACACACACACACACACAGAGGATGTAGAAATACACCAAAATACGTTCAACCACCTGACCTTTGACAAAGAGACCAAACACAATGGAGGAAATAGCCTCTTAAAAAGTAGTGCTGTGAAAACTGGTTATTTACATGCAGAAGATTAAATCTAGACCCATATTTCTCATTCTGATCATATTAAAATCAACATGGATCAAAGATTTAAAGGTTAAAACAGAAACACATAATCTGCCAGAAAGTAAAATTCTTGAAAAACACATGGGCATGGACAAGAAATTTCTGAAAGAAAAATCACCAATTGCACAAAAAAATAACATCAGAAATTAACAACTGGGTGCATATCAGTTTAAATAGCTTCTGCACAGCAAATAAGTGAAGAGACTAATTCTATCAGCTATTTCTTGAACAGCAGACTAGTATCTAGAACATACAATAAACTCAAAAAGTTAAATATCACTCAAAAACTGGCAACTACAGTGAACTGACACTCCTCACAGAAGTACAAATGGCCAATAAGTACATGAAAAAGAATTTCAACATCTCTCACCATCACAGAAATGCAAACTAAAGTCAAAACTAGATTCTGTCTGACTTCAGAAAAAATGGCTGTCATTAAGAAATCAAAATATAACAAATACTGGAGGGAATGTGGGGGATGAGAATACTTTTACATTGTTGGGAATGAAAACTAGTACAACACTATGAAACTCACTAGGAACATTGCTCAAGAAAACTAAAGACAGAAATTCCATTTGATCCAGCCATTTCCATTTTAGGTACCATCCTAAAAGAGTTAAAGATAAAATATTACAAGGATAAATGCATGAAAACAAATATAGTATTTATACAGAGACAGTAGTACTCTGTCATAAAACAGGATAAATTTTAGTCATTTGTAGAAAAATGGATACACCTTGAAACTATAATCTTAAATGAAGTAGATCAGACACACAAGCTTAAATAACACATTTTCTCTTACATGAGAGAGTCAAGGTATAAATAATATAAAAATCAAAATAAAAGACAAGTAGGTAATAGGTGACATAGAGACAGATATTTTGCAAATGAGAAGAGAATGAAAAGAGGGAGGAAAGGGATATAAAAAGGGAAGGAAAGAGAAGAGAGAGGAAAAGGAAGTAAGAAGAATAAAATGCATTATATACATTTCCCAACTCCTCATTATGAAGGTAACCATGATGCGGTACACACATGTACTACCAAAAGTAGAAAAACATAAAGAAATAAAATCCAACAGAAAATGTCATCCCTACTCCATCAACCATCAAAAAGTAATTCAACACATTTGAAGCATATAAAACTCCATCTCCACCCCTGCAGCGCCAGCCCTGGGCCCAGCTGTGAAGGTGGCCATGATTTATGATTTTTTTTCTCACGGCCTCCACATGCTCTGCTTAGTACCAGGGCTCAGCGCTGTGGGGTGAGCACCACATTCTGTTCTCTGTCCCCCCACCAAGGCCTCAGCTGTGTTGTGGGAAGGAGACACATCGATCGCGCTTAGCTGGGACAGCCAGAATCCCTGAGGCCATCCTCAAACATGTTCCTTAGACCAAGACATATTTTACCTGAAAAGGCAACAGGTGTTCCACTAAGGCTGGCATCCCAAACCAAGGAGAGATGGCTGGATAAGCCACAGGCCAACCACTGTCCATTTCCTGTTTAAACACATAAAAATTTATACAATCCTCACCAATGGGAGCCCCGTTTATAAGTGCAGGGGCAAGGAGGAGAACAGTGAGGCAGCCTGATGTTCATTTTCTCAGGTGAGGAGGGATCTCACACAGCCACCACCCTATATGGAGGATCTGTCAGATGCCAAGTCCACGTCACTCCTCAGAAGAACTTCATGCCACCTCCTAACAGTCCCTTAACGCACTGACATCATCATTGTTGCTACGGTCTGTTTGCAGAACTATAACAAAGGGTCAGCATTGAGCCTCGGGCCTCAGGTCTGGCGCACAGCTACAGCCAGGCCAGAAGTTCTGCCCACTCCATACGCTGTGCTATATCCTGTTCCACACCAACATACTGATTATGGGGGCTGCTCAGCCATGCAGCTGTGTTTCTCTCAAACAGAACAGACATAAAAGTAGATTTCTTCTATAATACTCATATTTGTGGATCTATACCCATGTCCTAACCTGTGGAAGGGAAGAAAAGGCAAAGGCTGGGGGCAAATGTCACTTCTGAGAAGAGTTTCCAGTGGAGCTACCTAGACTAGCAATGGCGAACCTTCCAGAGCTTTCAGCTATAACAACAGCCACTGCAGCTCGTGCACCACAGGTTCACCACCATAACCCACCCCAGCTGCCTCCTGACTTCTTTCAGACATTAACATGGAACACAGTAGCTTCCGGGGAAGTCAGGAGATTTTCAGTCCTGAGGGCCATGGTCTAGCCGAGGGTCTGCCAAGCTCACTCTGCTCTGCACTCACACTCTATCATGCAAGTTCAAGTCCCAAGTTAAAAACATCCTCACATTAGGACTGCGGACAGGAGGAGACGGGGAAGCCCCCCTCGAGCTCGCCTACCTGAGTACTGGACACAGCTCACAGCAGCTGGCACTTGGGCCACAGCCACCTGCTTGCTCAGTCTGCTTGGCAGACAGTTCTCCAAAGGATATTCCTCACTTCAAGGAAAGTCAGATCATAAAAACCGAGAGAGAGTTTCAAGTGAGATTAGAAAGAAAAATAAACAAAATAAAATGCATTTGCTCCTAAGTACATATATAACTTATTCCACTAATACAAACTGATACCTGAATTCATGCAATAACTCTTTGCAGTACATTTATATTTCATATTGCCCCCAAAGGCATCCAGTCACGCAGGACGTCAGAGCAAGGCTATGTTCTAAGTAAATTCTTGGACAATTGCTGACATGGTGTGAATGTCACAGACCGGGCCTCCCACATCTGGAGACAGAGCAGACAGCTTACCTATACTGCGTGATTCGAGCATGGTGATCGACAAAACAGCATGAGATGATTCAGTGAGCACAAGGCTACTATCAGCGCCCGTGCCGGATACCTTTATGACAAATGGCTTTAAGTAATTAGAAGTAAACATTAAATTAACAAGTCCGAGAAGGGTAAATATGTAAGACAGACAGGTAGCTGTCTGTCATTATCAAATATGATGTGTGTTCATAATCAGACAGGCTCCCGCCTTCCTGGCAGGGCAGTGCAGGAGTAATGCGCTATAGATGATGCCAGCCATTTTATAACAAAGCACTGAATATTTTACATAATTCACAGAATACTTTCATCCACAACACGCTGGCAACACACTGCACTGTGGCATGAACTGCTTCACTTATGATCCCAGGGCTGCCCGGGAGCTGTGGCTCAGTGCCACTGCCTGGCATCATGAAATAAGACCGTGCTGCATATCACTGGGCCAGGAAACTATCAGAACTCAAAATCTGAAGTAGATTCCTACTGCATAAGTATTCTCTTTGACCCATCATCAGATTGAAAAATCATAAACAATCACAAGTCAGGAGCAACTTACATTCAAATAATTTGAACATAACATATTCACTATGGAAATAATCACTTTCTTATTTCTAAAATAATCATTCTGCGAATGGTATGATCACATTCCCCTTTATGGCTGAATAATATTCCATACATGTGGAATATTATCATCAAGCTAAATGAACAAGATAAGACTCAGAAAGATACTGCATGTTTTCTTTTATACATGGACCCTAAACTTTTCAATTAAAAAAGAGAGAGACAGAGAGAGAGAGAGAGTAAAATACAAGAAATCTATTAGAGAAGGGAATCAGGGGAAGGAAGAGGCAAAGAAAAAGAGGTAACAGAGATAAAGTGATCAAAATACTCTGTATGCATATATTAATGTACTAAAACAGAATCCATTATTCTATATAACTAATATACACTAGTAAAACTTTAAAAGGGAGAAATACAAATGGCTAACAAATATATGAAAAATTCTCCATATCACATCAGGGAAATGCAAAGAGAAGCTACAGTGAGATACCATCTCACCCCATTTAGAATGACTACCTTCAGTAAAAGCAAAAAGTAACAGATGCTAATGAGGGTGGAAAGAAAATGAACTTCCATGTACTCTTTGTGGAAAACTTGGTATGGAGACCAATATGGAAATTCCTCAAAAATCAAAAACAGATCTGGCATATTACCCAGCTAAGCCCCTCCCAGGTATATACCCAGAGAAAATGGAATCAGTATATGAAAATGATACTTGCACACATACCCACTACTCAAATCGTTAAAAGAATCCTCACATATGCCCTTCAACAAAAGAATGGATAAATAAAATACAGAACATAACACAGTGCATTACCAAGTTGTCTATAAAGAATAAAAATCATCTACAGTAAATAAATGGAATTGGAAGACACTGTTAAATTAAATATGTCAGACATGAAAATCCAAATACCACATGTTCTCTCTCATATATCAAAGGTTAAAAAGAGTCATCATGGACTAGTGATTGCTAGAAACTGGGACAAATGTTATAAGAATAGATGAAGAGAGCATGGATTCAGATCAGTGTAAACTGCGTGCACATACTAAAATATCAACTGAACTACATTAGTATATTAAACACTTAATAAAAAATCAATATTCCATTAAACATTTCTGTAAATGTATTGATTATCCAATCACAAATAAGATGCACATAAAAATGAACATTAAGATTATTACCCTAAGTCTTTTTCCTTAACATAGTCTTAAACTCCAGCATTGGACAGAGCACAAGAGGCCTCCAAACTCCTTCTCGCATGGACACTTGGACCAGCACCAGAACAAGTTTATATTCGCACAAAGCCAAGGCCAGTCCCTGCTGGTCAGAAGGGACAGCTTCAAAACTTACTGCAAGTCCACACACTAAATTACATACCATTTATAACTGTTCTTGCATTTTGAAGATCTTTTACTATCTTTCTTGATGTTAGTCTTTGGGGAAAACATAGTTACACTGTGGAAAGAGAAATTTTATATCATTGTCAAAAACTGAAATTCTGAATTTCCTGAGATCTATAGGCTAAGCAGGGTGGTGTACACTCAAAGTCCTAGCTACACAGGAGGCAGAGGCAAAAGCAAAGTTAGAGGTCAGTTTCAGACTCTGTCTCAAAATTAGGGAAAAGAATCAAATGAGCCAGGGATGTAGCTTCTGGTGAATCACTTGTCTAGTATGTACCAGGGACTGGGTTCAGTCCCCATCTCCACCCTTCCTTCCACCCTTCTCTCCATCTTTTTATCTAGCCGTCTGTATTTCCATGCCTCTCCGTATCTCCACCCACCCATCATCCATTCCTCCGGCCACGCGTTTATGTGTTTCTTCATCCATCTCCTCCTAAGTGTCTTATCAGAGGGCTCATGGTGTACATAGCGAGTCTAAAGAGCAGAAAATCAGTAAAACAGTAAGCGTGGCCATTAGTCAAGCCAAAAAAGTAAGAATGATGCAGAAAAGGACTGAGAAGGATGATAAAAGCCAAGGTGACATGCACAGAACCCCGGGATGGAGGCCTAGAGGAAGCCTGGGCAGGGCCCTGGGACTGCGGCTGGAAGTGGGAACTGACAGGAGAGAGGGGCGGACAGAGCCCGAGCAGGGAGACCCTGGAGATGCTACGGAAGGAGCGTGGGGATCAAAGTTCAGGAACCACGCTGAGACTTCGGGGTAACAGGGCAGCTCTGACCACTATGTCAAAGCATAGAAGGCCTAGGACTTGGAGTAGGCACAGCACAGTGCACCAACATCTTATAAAGAGGATCTTCCCCCAAGAAAGTCAAGATCCACAAAGGACGAGGGAATCCCAAGATTCTGCTGTAGCTCCCCATATCACGCTGTCTCACTTTTGCTTGGTTCTGAACTTCACACAGTCATCCTTGCTGCCTCTGGTTCTGAGTATCTTTAATTTTAATATCCCCATGTTAAAGCAAAGCTATGCTCTGAGAAAGCACATTATGGTGAGGCGTCACATTAGTTTAAACCAGTATCACTCTCTCCTGTTCCCACGCCCCATCACCTTCTTACCTGCAGAATCTACCTTGTCATTTGACAAAGACCCAGCGCACCGAGCAGAGGCCAGCACATGCCATGGTAAACATTCAGTGAGTGTTTGCTGCTGCAGGTGCGACCACTGCAGTGACTGTGACATGCTGAGGTCTAGCCCACCACATTAGAACTCCTGTTTTCCCATCTCCACCGTGTGATTCCCGAGGACACATGGCGGCCACGTTTACACCCTGCGTCTACAAACTGCTGAAGCTCTGCTTTGTTGTTTACACGAGCAGCATGAACGGCCACACTCACTGAGGTGCTGATGCATATCCAGACGACCTGACTTTCGTGTGGAAAACCACAGGCTTGTCCTCTGTGCCTCTCCGCACAGCGGCTGAAACAATTCCAAAAGAGAAGAAAACGTTAAGCATTACAACCACATCATAAGCACCAGAGGAGATAGCCTTTTCAGAGCAGAAAACTTCACACACAAAAAAATGAGTTTCTTACCTATGAAATTAAGAAGTTTCATACCACGCCTGCCAGGGAAGATTAAAGGAAGGAAATCAAAAATTAAAAAAAAAAAAATCCCACACAATTTTCTCTCATTTTTTATCTTCTATTCATTATCCTACACTAAACCTGTCTGCCAATTTCCAGTGTCTGTGGATGGCACCATGCTGGCCACAAGGGCACTGCTGGGGAACAAGCTACAGTCCCTGGGATCCCTGCAGGGTCACAGAGAAGAGCTATTCTGCCAGTGAGGATCATACCCGCTCTGTGAGCAGGGACCTGTCACAGCGACTCACAGGGACGCTGAACATGTGAAGAGCCACAAAGATAAGGTATCCACAGTTACACCAGTCAGTTCCCTCCAGGAGTAAAGATCCTGCCACTGAATGAACTTTACTCAGATATTTACAAATCTCAAAAGTGCTGGCAGAATCAGTTTTTCATAACTACTTGACATTTCAGATGAATATTCTGTACATTAGAAAATAACTTTAAAAATGAATAATTGCATTAAACTGAGTGATTCTAAAAATAGTCCCTTTAAAAAGATATTCAGTATAGTTTCTGACATTATTTTAACCCTGATTCCCTGACCACGTTCCTGTTGACACCATGAGAACACAGAGCAAAGGGTTAAAAACCTCGCGTGGGTTAAGGCCCATCCAAGCATCTGGTGGCTCTGTGAGCCCCACAGGAGAGCAGCCTCATGAGGCTGATGATTCCTGCCCATACAACAAGGAGCTCCAGGAGCCCAGGGCGAGGCCCAGAAAGGGAGACAGGACCCAACACAGGCCAGGCCCAGAGCACAGGACAGGCCCAGCAGGAGCTGGAGCACGGGGCTGACCAGCGCGTGGGGCGTGGTGGGATCAGGATGAGGATACGGGTATGTGATAACTACGAATGGAATAGGAAAATAGGCTGAAAGCTGTCATCTTTTTAATTAGGTCAAGTAAGACTCAGCAAAACAGACAAAGGGTTCATATTAACTACCACAGGGGGAAACAAACCACTATCAATGTTTCTTAACAAAGCAAAACGTCCCCCAGAAGTCTCCTGTGTTGAGAGATGGGGCTCTCGGGGGAGACTGGATCACTGCCCCCCTTCGGGATGCAGTGCTGTGTTCACATTCAGTGTGGCATTCGGGGTGGGCAGAGTTGGGGTGTCTCACTGGGGTGTCTGTCTGGAGGGTGGTCTCCATCCCAGCCCCTTCCCTTCCTCACGCTTCCCAGCTGAGAGCAGCTTTCCTCCACCACACACTCCCACCATGGATGAAGCTCTGAAAACCACAAATCAAAGTCTAGTGACGGGAAAGTGACTGATACAAAAGTTATGAAATTGGACCAGAGATTTATTTAGCTCAATGGTTCTGGTGCCTGCCTTGCAAGTGCATGGTCCCAGGTTCGATCCCCAATAACCACATACAACAATGCCAGGCATGGTGATTCGTGCTCACCAGCAATCATTACCACATACCACAGTGCAGGGGGGTGGTGCCTCATGCCTGTAATCCCAGCACTTGGGAGGCAGAGGCAGGAGGTTTGTTGTGAGTCTGAGGCTGGGCTGGGCTACACAGTGAGCTCAGGGCCAGCCCAAACAACAAACTGAGCCCTATCTCAAAAAAAAAAAAAAAAAAAGGATGGTTTGGCTGTTATTTAAAACAAACTAATAAAAAACTGTTAGACAATTGAGAATAATTTATTTTTTATTTTTTTTTAGGCTTTTTGAGAGAGGGTCTCGCTTTGTAGTTCAGGCTGGTCCTGAGCTCAGCCTCAAACTCATCACAGCAATCCTTCTGCCTCTGCCTCCCGAGTGCTGGGATTACAGGCGTGAGCCACCACACCCGGCACTGAGGTATGTGGTACTGGTTGCTGCTGGGCGTGAGTCTCCACACCCCGTATGCTTTGTGGTTACCAGGGATCGAACCCAGGTCCTTGTGCTTGCAAGACAGGCGCCGGAACCACTGAGCTAACTCCCCGGCCCCAATAATAATTTATTATAGCCTGACTAAAACAAGAAACCAGATTACGGCTAATCTTTATGAACCATCACTGTGGCTGGATGTAGAAGAGACACTATTACTAGACAAGAGGAAGGGCATCCGAGGGAGAGTAGAGGTTGCAAAGGTGGATACAAGGGTTATGTGAGAAAAACGTTACACACATTCAAACCACACAAGTGAAACCGGGGGAGGATGGGGCAAGGAGATTTACTGGAGGACGAGAAGAGTGATCGAAGTGTGTTCTGTGCACTCAGGAAGATTCCAAAATAAAACCTCTTAACTGCCTAACCAATAAAACAAGCACAGGAAAATAAGACCTGCTAAAGTAATGTAGGGAAGGACTGTACCCCCCCAGACATCAAGCAACAAAAGAGGGGTACAGAGGCAAGAAGAGATGCGGACTTTGATACTGACAGACATGAATTCACAGGCAATACAGCAATGCTCCCTGTAATGGGAATCAATTTCACATTTTTGTATTTCAGAGTGTGTCATACTAACCAGATCGTGCTTCACTGGCAGGTTTAGTACATTTCTCCTTAACAGTTCCAAAATACAGGGGAGAAGTTGGTAGGACACAGGAACTAAAATAAAAATAAAACCATCCTAGAGAACAAACAATGACATGGCAGAATTTTTTCAATGAAATACACATTTTAAGGACTGTCACCAATCATTCATTCATGCAGATATGGATATACAATATTTGGAAATAAGGATACAATAATTCTTATCCTTAAATAAAAACAATATATTTAATAAAAGTTCTATTTTATGCTTTATATTCTGTTTTAAAATAAGGTAGTATTTTATGTTAAACTATGAACCATTTCATCTTAAACAAGATGGAGGCAATAGGATGAACAGTGACTTTTTCCATTCAAGGTCAGTATAGCCATGTTTACTCATATCACCTTTGTTTACTGCATAAAAGGAATCCAGAATGCGATCAACAGGCCACCATTCACACTGAAACACTGTGCTGCACCAGACTGTACCTCGCTAGTACGGAGAGAGCCTCCCCAGCATCTTGACACTGCTGAGATCTCAGCAGCGCTGCCACGTTGATCTCCAACACAGCAATCTTATTCTCAAACATGGAAGTGAGTAAGCAATAGGTCTGCAAGAGACGGGAGTAATATAATCACTTACATCACTGGACGCAAGAAACTGGATTTACATCCATATCTAATTTAAAGCAACTCATTAACAAATCTGCTACATTTGTACAAAAAGTTGTGCTGGACTCTAGGTAAGAACAGCTGCAAAGTATTATACAAGTATGAAAATGTTCACAAGTAAAATCTCATTTACTTATTTCTAATATTATGCTCCAGAAAGCATAAATCAAAAAGGCACACAAGCAAAGCATGGGGGCACATGTCTGTAACCCACCTGCACAGGAAGCTAAAGCAGGAGGATCATAAGTTCTAGGCCAGCCAGAGAAACGTAGCCAGACCTTGTCTTAAAATGAAAAATAAAGGGC
Source organism: Petromus typicus (assembly GCA_004026965.1). Classification (NCBI taxonomy): domain Eukaryota; kingdom Metazoa; phylum Chordata; class Mammalia; order Rodentia; family Petromuridae; genus Petromus; species Petromus typicus. Next base: position 100,045 of record PVIR01000500.1, read on the forward strand.
CGAGACTTAGTTCCGTGGTTCTGGCGCCTGCCTTGCAAGTGCAAGTGCAAGGTCCCAGGTTCGTTCCCTGCTAACCACATACAACAATGCTGGGTGTGGTGACTCACACCCATCAGCAATCAGAACCACGTACCACATTGCCGGGCATAGTGGCTCAGGCCTGTAATCCCAGCACTCAGGAGTCAGAGGCAGGAGGATTACTGTGAGTTCGAGGCTGAGCTCAGGGCCAGCCTGAACTACAAAATGAGACTCTGTCTCAAAAAAAAATAGATAGACAGATAGATAGATAAATTTATTTTTAAAAGGGTAGTGCTGTAACCAAATGGTAAAGCACTCACCTAGCTATACTATGCCAGAAAAAACACAGATGAAGACATCTGAGAGAATCTAATTTTAGTATATGTGCTGCCGAAGCGAGCACCATCTGACAGAATCTAAATGAGGTAATGTCTTATGACTGACCTTATGGTTGACAGTTCCACTCATCACTGCACATGATCCAGCAACTTGAACACTGAGGCTCCTAAAATCTGAATTTTCAAAAATGATAAACAATCTTTAAGAAATAAGTAGGAGGGACTAAGTCCTTGCTAAATGATTCATTCCATCTAGTAATGAATGCCTACCACCCACCAGGCCCTGGCCCAGGGGCAGGAGCAAGACAAGGCAGGAGAGACAGGCCCTCCCCTTGTGCAGCTCAATCTGGCAGAAAAGCCAAGCATGACGGGTGAGACCACAAACACAGGGCTGGAGCGAGGCTGAGAGAAAGCTGGGAAGACAGTGGAGCTTGCAAGGAGAACCGACAACCCTGGGTGAGGCCAATGACACCAACAAGGAGTCTCAGTGGGAGCAGGGGCCTGGGCTGCAAAAGGAGCAACATGTGACTCTCCACACATTCCGCAGAAGTCGAGAGACTTCAGAGGAAGGAAACAGACCAAATCACCGGAGCATGCGCCAAAGGCAGGGGGCTCTGGAGGACACAAGTGAGGGAGGGCCCAGGCCAAGCGCAGGATTTACTGCTCCACCCTGAATGCCACAGAAACCACAGAAACCTCAGATGTCTGAAAAGGAAGTGATGGAATGGAGATAGAACGTCAGGCCGCAGGGGCCTGTGCAGGAGGGACGAGGGGTGTGGGAACAGCCTACAGAGGAGGGGGGCGGGTACCATGGGAGCCACACTGACCTTCCAGTGGAGACAGACACTGGGAAGGGTACAGGACTAAAGGTCAAAAACAGCCACGGGCTCCAGTGACTTTGTCTGTGCCAAGAAAACTGTTTGGAAGAAATTATCAACATGGCCATCAGAAACAGAGAAGAAATACATTGCTCACTGGAGCTGGCTGTAAAGGGCTTACAAAAATGGGCAAAGAAAACGCCTCACGAGACCCTGGCCCCATGCGAAGAGTCCCACAGGACCTCCACACACAGGGGAGGAGCGGACAGGCCTCTCAGGATCCTGACCCACGTGGGTGAGAGCAGGGGTCCCACAGGAGTCTGACACTGGTGGACGAAGGAAGGCTATTGAATTATACTGACAGTCCATAATAAGATACAAAGCCACATCCTTCGGATTCAGCCTACAGAGCAGAGTAATATCATTAAAGGACACTGCGTTGCAACAAATACAACTTACTGTCAAATTCAAGTTCCAACACTCTCTTCCCTGCATCTATACTATGTGAAGTATCACTCCAAGAAAACAAGCAATTCATAGGATTTTCCTATCAAAGATTACAGAATTTATGATCTTACCCTTGAAACGTAAAACAGCTTCCATTTCAAAATTTGCCAAGTTAAATATGAATAACTCTGTTGAACTTCCAATCCACAGGCACCTGGAGCTTGCAGAAGACAGGCTAAATTGGAGAGAAGAGGAACACATGAGGGCCCGTCCTCGACACGCTTCTGCACCTCTGTGCCTCGCCTCTCCCATGGCAGGTGGTGTGTACCACCTGGCAACAGCCTGAAAGGCATTTCCTTTTGCACTGCAGTCGCAAGTCCTTGTCACTTACGATTATTATCCAAATCCATTCTGATATCTTAGGTATTCATTCAGGATCTACTGGAGACAGGTAACTAAAAGTGGCCACATCCAAAACTCAACTCTGCACTATTGTGTATTAATAGTTTGGGGACATATTCAGGGCACACTCAGGGGTCTGCTGGTCGGGCGATGGTGCTGGCAAACAGTCAGTGCCATCACAGGCACTGCATCTAGTGGTGCCTGTGACTGTGTTTGGAAAAAAAAAAACAAGCTCTGGGAAAAACTAATTGGCCCAAAGCAGCAGAGTAAACTGCAGTACAAACACTGGACTGTTACTGTCAACAAAACTACTTGATAGGCTTAGATACAAAACCACCCGCTCCACTGATACCTGCTCTCGGCCCTCCCACCAGCCCACCTCGAGGATACGCCCTGGCTGCTGGACTTATTAACAGAGCTGCCAGCTGCTCACACTCTGCACAGGGTCCTGCTCAGCACCCAGAACCATCCCGGGCTGTCAGACTAGGCAATGCAAAACAAAATCAGGTGCTGGGACACTGGCTTCATCCTGGCCAGAGATCTGCGACTCTGAGATAGAACTAGAGGAGTCTTGTACCTCAGTCCAACGATACGGCCCAGAGCACAGCCTATCTCACTGTCCCCAAGTCATCCTTGATGTTTAGGCTAGCAAACGGTGACTGCCAGGCTCCCAGCACCAAGGCCACTCAGAACGCTCTGCCCCAATTCTCATTTCTCTGAGAATACACATGCATGTATAGAAAGGTAATACTGATACACATTAATTTGTATAATTAATAGATAATAATGACAAAAATACTTTAAAAGAAACTCTCTCTGCTGTCTAGAGAAACAATCAGTTCTTCTTTGGCTGAGTTCATACCTCTAAGGTTACGCAAGCTCACTCTGGGGGAGAAGCAGACACAAACGCCAAGTGTTCTTTCATCTCAGTTAAACAATGCTTCCTCCTGGTGTCATGCAGTTACAGTATTTCTGTCCAGCACAGAATAAATAAGTATAATTCATGAGGCTATTTTTAAATACGTGAAAAATGGCCCAAGTGGGAGTACAGACCTTGGCTGAAGAGCAAAAGGTTAGAGAATAACACCGCAGTGTTGTGTGCGAGCACTGTCCTCCCCTTCCCCAGTACTGCCGAGCGTCGAGACAGACGGTTCCTTGCCCGAACTGCTTTCCTTGTGCCCTCCTCTCACACTGACATTCTGCCTGAAAGCCCGAGTTCTCAGCTTCAGCGCTGCCCCGGGAGCCTCCTTAATTCTGGCACTCTCAGTGGAGTCGGCCTCCCTCTCGGCCCTCTGGGCATTCAGACTCCATCTCCGCTCCCAGCAGTCTTCCATTCCCTGCGCTCTCACGGCAGCACGCGACAACAAGTGACAGCAAATGCACAGCTCCGACAGCCACAGTTCAGCACAGGGAACAGCCTCCTGAGCGCGGAAAAGAACAAGGACGTTTCCTACTCTTGGTCCTGTAGGCGACACAGGCAGCTGTGGCACAGCCTGGACTGTCTTGGCCAGGTGGCAAGTTAGGTCTGTCTCGTCCAGGGGTCTTTCAGCTGTGCAGTTGCTCAGAGAGCAGGGAAATTCACTTGGGGGTTGGAGTTTGGTTTCTCTTTTTGCTCTTTTACTTTAATTTCTCCTATTTTGCCTACAGTATGGATCAAACTTTCTCTAAAGAGAAGGAGCTATTTAAGCAACATTCAAAACGTCTCTTAAAAACACACAAATATAACATTTCTGAACCTCAACTTATTATGCTGCTCATTGTTATTTCCTAATAATGCCCTTGGTTCTTGCTGGAGGGAAGTCTACAAGTGGAGGACAGGGAGCACAGGAGACAAAGTGAAGACAATCCTCTAGTCACACGGAAGTGGCACACCTTGCTGCCCGGCATGTTTGCAGGACTGCTATTCGATATACTTAAACAAAGGCAGCCCATCAGAAAAGCTTTCCCCTCTTCCTTAAGGTCCCACTGAATGCCCCTTCCACCGCGGGCACCCCAGGGGACCAGAGACGGGGACAAAGTGGGGGACTTTAAATTACCATACCACATACCAACTGTATCTGTTTTGAAAAAAAGAAAAACAATAAACTAAAAAAAAAAAAAAGACAATAAAGTCAAACCAATAAAGTGTGCTAAACTGGGAGAGATCTACCAAGAAACAGAGACAATACTCCCATCAATATTTGTACAAAGACTCAAGGAAACCGTGGCAAATCTGTCTGAGACTGTCCTCGAATAACTGCATGTACCACTGCTTTTCTTTGGCTTTTGGGGGGTTTAAAAAATCTTTATATGGATTTTCGGACAAGACTTTGTATCAAACGGTTGTGCTTTACATAGCTTAATAGAGAGTTAATTTAAATCAATTAAAATAGGTAGAAATATCTTTAAGGTTAATGATATGTTTTCACTCAAGCTGTCGGCCACTCAAAATGATACTTAAACTTCATTTTATAAATGAAATGCTTACTGTTGTCTGCCATTACTTAAAAGTTTTTTGGTTGTCATTAAGAAAATAAAACACAAAAATGGGACCAAAAATCCTATAATTCAAAAAAAAGCTTACAAGATAAAACACTTAGCTTTTCAACTTTGGCATGCCTATCAGTGCCTCTCTTAGAAAAGTATAAATTCAAGCCTTGTTGTCTATGCTTCTAGAGTCCACTCAGGGTCTAGACAAATATATTTCTTTTGCAATTATGTGCTTGCCTGAAAATTCTGTGCCTGTGTGGACCAGGTCCTGGAGGAAAGAGAGACACATGCCACTCCATCTTTTGGTGGTCCACTCTACGTCGATGTTCTGTTTCCACAGAGAAACCATAGAACACCCAAGATTGTTCTTATGAAGGCAGAAAACCAAGGCAGAGGGAAATAAAACAGGCACCTGTGGTGACCGACAACCTTTTAACATAAGCTAAAAGAGAAAACTAGACTACGCTTCCTGTTCCGTGAATAGGAAAGTGGTCCTCAAGGTGCTCTGACACAAGGACCAACTAAAAACAACAAAGACTAGGTCTAGAGAAAAGAAGACTTAAAAAAAGAGAAATCCTTCCTAGAATATTGCCCCAGGTGGTCTGTTAGAAACAAATGCTGTTTCCTAGATTACAAGAGACTAGTGTTACAAATCTTAGCTGATAAATTTACGGTTAGCTTCCAATTTGAGTTGGCATTTTTGTATAAGTGACATGCTTAAAACATTGCTTGTACAATGAAAATTCTTAGAGTACAATTACAGGGTTATTTTGTTCTGAAACTTTAGTAAATATAAGGTACTTATTCAAGGTGGTTTAAAGATTTGCTGATAGCCAATCAAATTTAAAATGTAACAATCTGAGACCAAGAGAGTACAATGAGAAGAAAAAGGGCACTTTAAAATCCAAGCACCAACTGCCAGCTTTGTCATGGAAAGTTTACAGTTACTAGACTAAAGAAGATATGAAGAAAACTGTAAGTATAGATACATGTTTGATGTGAAAGGATTTTATATGATAAAATTTTTGCCCTACTAGACAGAAAAGGAAATAATGTCAAAACTAAAAGGCTCAAGTATGTTGAAAAACAATTGGTACAGGATCCATTTTATAGAAAGGACTATGCGTGTTCAGTTATTTTAAGCTTTGCTCTTATTAGCTTGGTTGAGCTCAACCCACTCTTGGTGAAGGCTCCTTTTTAGTCCAAATAGATCAAGAGGCTGACTGTTAGAATTGCTCCTTGCCAGATCTCAACTCTTTCCTCAGCCTTAACTGGTGCTTTCAGACAAAGGCTTTCTTCTCATTTCTGAGACGGATACTAACCATGAGCTTTTCTGCAGGACTAGCAGAGACAGGTCAATGCAAAAAAATACACATGGGCAGTTCCAACTAAGGTTTGTGACACTCAGTATTGCTGCTGACTTCATAGAATATTAGATATATTTGTGCTTCCCAAATGTACATGCTTTCAAAAATGCAAAACAAAAGCAAATCGTATTGATGACTTGCAGGCCAAAATTATTTGTGATGATAAATTTTTAAACTCAAATATCTGGCTTCTCCTTATTTTCCAACTATTAATGATAAAATATACATGTCAGTCTAACATGAGGCAGCCAGACAAAAGATATAAATACTTTTACAAAGTGTATGTATATGTGATTATTATATATTATTCATATACTTAAAAATGCTCACTGTACAGTCCAAGAAATATCACATAAAGTAGGTCTATGAGCAAGAATATTCTTCTTAGATAACACTCTATTGAATGATAATAAATTCTGGTAAAAGTTTCTTCATGTCATCTAATATAATGATGTCATAATTATTATGTTAATATGTTATATTTCCCTTAATCTCAAGTTTTCTGTATAAAAATGTGTAATTGTTGTCTACAATTGTCTACAGGAATTCAATTTCTAAGGCAATCAGTATTTATCAATCTTACTGATTAAAAAAAAGTTATCTGATCAACCCCTCAATATTACTGCTGTTTTGGCCTATGTTACTGAAACTCTAAAAGTTCATAATAGAAATGATGAGACACTTTTTCACATGTCAGATATCTGCAGAAACCTGTCAGGCAGAACATCTTACCTTTTCATGTTCAGAATACCCATGTGCATACATGTGTACATATCTTTCTACTCTAGCCTCGCTGGGCCTCTGCAGGAGGACAATGCTCATACAGACACTTTGGTTATATTCACTACCTCCTTGAATGAAACTCTTTTCCCATCAGTTCATTTACTTATGGGCTAAAGTTCCTTGTCAGCTCTTTCCATACCACATGTAAAAACCAAAACAAACTGTTCATACATGTCCCAAATGTCACAAACAGTTTACATCTATTTCTTAAGCAGGAGGCAATCACCACAGATTAAAAGGCAGTAAAATGGGGTAAAAGTAAGAATTTTAAATGTAAGAATCTGGCAAATTTGTCACTCCACACATGGTATTTCCTGGCAAAAAATTTTCTTTCTATATATTCAACAATACTACCAACAATAGTTACTGAAAACTTTTATAGCACTAAATAGGATATGCATAATTTTTAATATTTATCATGAAACATTCATATTACGGTACTCGGACAACAAGCCAAAACTTCACTCCCCACCAATCTTATAAAAGAATAGATGAGACATTCAGTCCTTAAAAAAGTTATCACAACACTTAACCATGTCAGACAAAGATGTTTTCTGGTCATTCACTGCAGCTATTATATGGAACTATAGCAGTGACTGCTATAGTCACCTTAAACTCATTTGATTTAATCTGCTCAAACAATGAATAGGTATTTTCAAAATGTTACCTTTGAACTGCTAATTCGGACCAGCACTGACAAAGAAATCTTGGAGGGACTCCATGCTTTTGAGGCAGCAGTCAGCTTGCTTAGTGAGCATCAACAAGCTCTTTGGACACACTGCCAGCTTTGCTGGACGCTGGTTACCATTCTACATGCCTCATGCCCGTGCCTATCCTGGGAGGAAGTCCAACACGTTTTCCAGTGCTTTTCACACATATTTTAACAAGGAGATTACTAAGTTCTAGGGTCAAATGAAGGACCAGTTTCATTAATTACAAATGGATGCTCACACCATGTCCTTAAATCACCTTAATGATATTACCCACTGGCTCAACCCCAGAATTGGTTTTATGGGCTCAATCTCACATTTAGATCCCCATTACTATTGGAATTATCTTGTTTTTCTACAGTCCTCGAGGCCTTTTGTGTGCTGTTCTGACAGATGCTCTGTGCAGAGGCCATGATGACTTTTGTGCATCAAGTCAAATGCTCAGCTATATTATTTTCCTCTCTTTTTCCCAATTCCTGACTCTGTAAAATGAAAAAGAAGGAAATATGGGGGACTTGACCAAGCAGCGAATGACTGAACTGCAGGGAAAAAACATCTAGGTTGTGTGAGGAGTGAGTGGTTAAACAACGGCATGTCTGATTAGGGAAGCATGTTGCATTTTGCTACTGTCCTCCTCTTTTCCCCAAAACACTGCCTCGCCTTGAAACCGTTCCTTGCCTAAATTGCTTTCCTCTGTTTTTCCTTCTACCGTGATATTCTAAAGGGTAAAGTTAGGGCGTTCTCGGCCTGGGTGCTACTCCTGGGAGACACCCTCCCACCGGGGGCCTTAGGGTGAGAAGCTGCGCCGAGCCCTCTGAGTGTGCAGACTAACCTTTCATTCCCTAGACCACCGTGGTCACACTCTGCCCTGCGACACAAGTGAAAAGGGAGGCTCAGAATGGCATATGATTACTACGTCTCTTTCTAAGAAAAAAATCCTCTTACAGATGTAAGAATCTGCCTAAATTTGGCAAGCAAAATTAAAATGAGCCAATTCTTTTTGTTAAAGAGAGTTAAGTAAAAATGACCAAGATCACCCACTCTAAAGCTTGAAATACGCGATTCTAAAAACACAAAGTAATTGCATTCTATTTTCAACATTCTTAGGAACAGAAATTAATTTTCCTGAAGAAACATAAAGGCTTTTCTGCCGCAGCTTTGCCCAGTACCTACATACCCTCTACCTCCAGAGTTCGGCCTGGGGGGAAGGTGGCAGGGTGAGAGGCTCAGCGCGGGTCTGGCTGCTTTGGCTTCTGCTCCCACATCCAGCTCCCGCTCACTCACTCCTGGGGAGCAGACATCATCAACTGAGAGGCAAAATTCGACTTACTGACCAAGTTTGAAGACAAATAATGAACTGAAGCTGCTGCAATGGCATATGTTATTGGAATAATAAAACCATGAGCAGAAAAACATGCCTATGATTAAATATATAAAAAACAAAATTAAAAATAAAAATTTTCCTCCAGATTCAGAGATATGTAAGGGATGGAATTTTAAGTATAGAAAAAAAGGGGGAAGTAGGAAAGAGGAGATGGTCAACTTGGATGCTAATCCCACCCATATTTTCTACAGGAAGTTTGGGGCTATTTGAAATGAATGAAAAAATAGTCATTTATAAGACCAATAATGTAATTCAAGACTTACATATAGTATATTAATTTGTGCAATGATGCAAAAAGAAATACTGAAAGGATAGATGGAGGAGGTAGGAACTATAACGAGTAGGGGAGAGATGGGAACCTGGAGGTGACGGCAGAGAGGCTGGTGGGGTGAGGAACCCTCCCTCATGGGCAAGAGGTGGGCACCTGAGGGTGGCAGCACAGTGGGCAGTGGAGGCGGCTTCTGTGGTGAACAAAAGTGATAAGGCCTGGAGGTGGCATCAGGGTGCAGTTGGCTCCACCTGAGCAGAGCCCTAGTCTGCTTGTAACCCAGTGCCCGAGACCCGCCGGCCAGTCCTGACTAGACCCTCACTGCCACATCTACAACCCCTGGCCCTGCGTCCTCAGTGCACTGAAGCTTCAGGTCTGCCAACATGGCACCTTATGTGTGCCAGCCCAGCCTCCACTCCCACTACAGGGCTTCCCAGGGCTACGTGAATACCTGAGCTTAGGACCCTGGGCCTTCTCTAAGTAAGAAATTCTTGTTCCTAACTCCACTCTACTGTCTTACAGAGCCTCATATGGTGCCGTGAGGCTGTGAACACACAGGAGGCACCACGTCGACCTAAGCAACACACCTGGCAGGCCAGGCACTCCAGACTTCCCCCTCCTGGTGAAGAAAGTCTCACTCTTCTTCCTCAGGTCCACACGAGCCACACAGCGGTAATGATGTTCTTCGATCAAACTGAAAACCCGAAGCTGTGAAAGCAAAGCCAATCAGAAATGTATCTCTTTTAATGGTTGTATTCAGGAAGCGGGAGTAAAAACCTGAGTAGGACATGGTTCAGAATGAGTAAGTCACAGAAGTGTTTTCCTTGCCATCCTTCAAAGATGTAGCTGTGCTGTTCTATCCCAATGGCTTCCCTTTCCCAGCAGATGCCAAGACCTGTCAGGATGGATGGTGAGCCAAGAGCACAGATTGAGGGACACTGATTACAAAGGTCTCCTCAAGTCGCTCACCTGCTGGCTCCCCAAATTCCACGCCCAGATGCCTCCACACCACAGGCCACTGCCTTGAGCCAGAGGCTCCTGACCAGGCCATTGGGTTGAGGCACAGAGTAACAGCAGTTGACTTTGTCAAAAGAAATTAGCTTCCAAATGTGTGTAAAGCTTTGTGATATAAACAAGGCTCAGATAAAAACTTTTTTAAGCAGGTAAAACGCCTTCATTTTTCAAAAATACTTAAAGCTGACACTATGATCATATGAGTGTTCCTCAGCTCTTTCTGCACTGACCCCCTATTCCTGGGCCCCACCATGACACTGTGAGGCAGAGCTTTGCCATCACAGCACCGTGAGGTCACTAGTTTCTTCAAGTCACAGAGATATTCAAAGTAATATCAGAACGAAGACTTCCGGCACAGGCTCCCTTACAGCAGTGTTCGCAACCCAGGATGCAGCCATGCAGCACTCACCTGCCCGTCAGCACACCCAGTAATGAGCTGCCTGCTCTCCGCATCGACGAGCAAACTCAGGAGGGGATACGCTGCGGAGAGGAGCAGAAGCACAGCTGATTCCTCCGCTCGCCACCACCATCACCTTTCTTGGCAGTGCTTCCCCTGTCAAGCTGGAATGATTCTGAAACCTATGCTTTTTAGTTGGAGACCAAAAGTATTCAACATCTCTGGCCACCAGGGAAATACAATAAAAACTACACTGAGATTCTACCTTACACCTGTCAGAATGGCTATCATCAAAGAAGCACAAAAATATTCTTTTAGTAAAGATGTTGAGGAAAAGAGATCTTCCTATATCGCTGTTAGGAATATAGACTAGTGCAACCACCATGGAGATCAGCCTGCTGACTCCTCCAAAGACTGAATATGGAAATACTGTTTGACCCAGATATACCACTTCTAGACATATTCCCAGAAGAATTAAGGACTGCATATGATAATGATACATGAATAACTACATTTATAGCAGCACAGTCCATGATATCTAAGCTACGGAAAGTGCTTAGATGATCATCAACAGATTTAAAAGGGGATATAAGTAAACATATATACATGTATAGATGAATGTTAACCACAAAGAAAGATGAAATTATGTGCTTCCCAGGAAATTATGTCCTGACCAGGAAAATGGATAGAACTGGAATCATTAAGTTCACTGAAATTAGCCAGGCTCAGAAAGTTAAACTTCATATGATTTCTCTTATATGAGAAACTTAAACATACATACAGACACACACACATATATACAGACGAGATGGAGAACACGTACCAGAAGTAGACTTCTGAAGATAGAGAAGGGGATAAGCAAGTGAGGAGATGATAAAGAAAGGAAGGCGAGAGCATTAAAATTCATTAAGATATCTTAATTCCACATTTCAGTTTCTCAAAATAAATTCCAACCACATAGCATGCACTAATAAAATGCTTTTTAAATTGTTGCCTAGAAGGTCAAATATCAATGTGTCAACTTATCAAGAATTAGAAGAACTAGATAAATGTTTATATTAAAAATATTATTTGTCAAAAAAAAGGAAACCAGCTGTGGCATGTACATGGAACTACTCTCCAAGTTATTTGTAAACTCAAGTTGCAAAAATATACTAATAACTTTTTAAAAAATACTAGACTACCTTATAAAAAAAGTAAAACATTATGTGTCCAAATAAGCCAGAAATGGCAACAAACATCATACACTGTGCACAGAGGAGGAGCAAGCCAGGCCCAAGGACGGCAGCCAGGAGATGCAGAAGAAACACAGTGCAATGTGTGCCCAGGACGTCCTGACCGGCCTTCCCGTGGAGGGAGGCCACATGAGAGCCTCTCACAATGTGGAACAGTCGGACTCCTCTGTGATCACGTCGGATTAACTTTCCGCCAACAAGACAGTTTGAGGAAGGGCAAGGTTGCCACAGAACTCAGGAGCTGTGCCTAAGCCTCGGTCAAGCACACTGGCCTCTCCGCGTGGCACACCGGGCCTCCGGGTGATGGCAGAAGCACACCCCCGACCACCACAGTTCTGAGGCTCATCTGCTCCAGTGTGCTTTGTTTGGTTCTGGGAGCCAGAGAAGCTCAGACTCCAGGCACGTGCTTATGGTTAAAAACTCCAGGGACCTTGTTCTTCTGTTCCTCTCAGTGACTGAACAATACTCTCCTGCGATATCACTGCAAGAAATGGATGGAACTGAAGAGGATCATGTTAAATAAAATAAGCCAGACTCAGAAAAATAAATGTTACATGTTTCCTCATACGTTGAATCTAAAGAAACAAACAAACAACAGAAGACAGTGATAGGAGACAGTTCACCGAGATAGCTTATGAGTGAAACAGCTACATGGGGAGAAGGGCTGATAAAAAATTGGGGAGTCAATCATACCAATGAAAATTCAAATAGAAATAGGAAACTGGGACTTTGGGCCAGGAATAGCCATTCCTTGGGCAACGTGAAATATGGCCCCTCCGTCCCAAAAGGAAAAATATGGCCACACCTATTAAATTCCTGCGTTCTGAGGAAATTACAATGCAGGAAAATAACCAGTTTTGTTTTTAAATGTCAGTTTCCTGTGAAAACTATGTAAAGAAACTCAGAGAGTGAGCCTAAGTTCCAACTGGTCAGTCTGTTAGCTTCCCAGGGCCATCCATATCAGGTGACCACCAAGGACTATGTGATTCCTATGCCATTTACCTACAGGTGACTCTAAATAAGTAACCACACAGCCACCTCACTCAAGGCCCTATCTAAAACTCTAGAAGCAATTCTTCCTCTTCTTACTTCCAATAAAAACTCTCCTCATCTTCTCCTCCGGTCCACAACTTCCTTCTTCAACATTTGCAAAACCATGAGCCTGATACTAATGGTATCAACAGAATGATGACAGAAGTAGAAAGCAACTCTTACAGGTAAAAGGACGAGGGAGAGGAAGGCACAGTGGTTAACCACGCGACCGTGAAAAAGATCAAATATGTTACAACATGCAAAAATCTATTCAAATAAAACCCCGTAGTTGGTAGAACTAACATGCACTAACAAAATCTTGAAGGACACAGATCTACTCCATATGTGTAGAGGCTCATGGCCCAGCTGCATCTGTGAGTGGACAGTGTATGAATAGTAATGCTTTGGTTACATAAATCCTATTAGGTATAAGGTAGAAAAGTTCAAATTTACCTGTTAGAATGGATGAACTGAATATTAATGATCCCACAAAATGGTCCCAGACCTTTAAGCAAAGAGACATTCTTTTAGAGAAAGTAAAAATGTTTCCACTATTGCTACTTTGAACTAAATTCTACCAAATTATATGCTAATCCATATGAATGATTATAAAAACAAAATAGAATCATATGCTGAAAATAATAGAAATGTAATAATTCTGGAATAATAATATTGGAGTTATGAAGAAAAAAAAAACCCAGGAGAAAAACCAACTTTGGGCCTGACAAGATTAAAACAAAAACCTATAATAAAGTCAGGAATGATTCTGCGATGTCCTCCCCTCTGCAGGGAGAGCGAGTGAAGAAGTGTGAGCTCAGCTGGGAAGGTCCTGGCATTTGACGGCAGAGCAGTCCCTCTACAGAGCAGACCCTGACCACAGAGCGCTCACCGGCGTGAAGGTCCTCGCTGAACACGAGCTCACCTCTAGAGTATCACACCCTAACTGTAGGGAGTTTGCGTCCAGAGCACCCTATGGCCCAGGGACTAATCTGTGGGGCTCCTCCCTAAGTCACTCAACTCACCTTTAAGGCCACTGTGACCTTTGCTTATATTCGCAGTAGATATACTACTTCCCCTATGGCAACTGTAGACCACAGTCGTCCCTTCAGAACATCAACTCTCATTCTCACCAACGCCAGAAGCAAGAGCAGTTTTATTCATTTAATACACAGTAAAGTCTTGGGTTGCAATTAACTTGTTCTACAAGTATTCCACATGACAAGCAAACATATGTGATAAATTTTAACTTGATAAGTGACTGATGTCTTGTATGTAGGAAGTGACTGAGCGGAGGGTCTTTAGTCAAACCCCTGAGCAATGTACAAAGCCTGCCGCCAGAGAAGCTGTTGAAGACGCCTCTTGTATCAGCTCCAACCTTCGCCTCAAGAGAGTAGGGAAAAACAGCACAGAAAGCTCTGTGTCCTGGTAACTACTGCAACATCCCTCACTAGCCTTGGGAATGTCCTACTTCCCACTTTCTCAACATAAAACAATAGAGCTTTTTCTCTCTGATTCCACCCCAAACATGCCCTGCTGGACAAGCTCTAAGTCATAGTTTCTCCATGAGGATCATGCCCCACCTGGTCCCACTTTTCTCTACATATGTGTCCATGTGTTTTTAATTCATCTCTTCATCACCTCCTCCAGGTTGTTAAGCACCTATGAGGCCAGCAGCACTTGTAATAGACACTGAACATTATGGATCACAACTGAGCCATTGGTTCCTTTCTTTTTCTCTCCCTTCCTCCATCTCCTTCTCCTTCCTCTTTCTTTTTGACTGTAGAGGTGTGCACTTTCTCTACAGCAAGAGGTTATGGAGGAGATATCACCTACAGAGAAGGAAGAGAACAAGGTAGAGGAATCCCTCACTTCAAATGAGATGAGGGACACGTGGGAAATGTGGGAAACCACGCAAAGTTTTGTAGAAAATCACCACCCAAGTAAAGCTGTAGCACTGCAAGCAATGAATCTGTTTAATGACAATGCAGTGTCACAGTTCCACAAAATCCTCAAAAGGGAGCAAAAGCAATGGTACTGGAAAGGTTCCAGTGCAGTTAAAACTATACAAAGTAAGACTCCATAAGCCAGCAGTGCTTCTATTAGTGATAATGAAAGTTGTCCTACACAATAATAACGCTCCCCTCTTGTCTTCCTCATACTAGCCAAGAAGATTTTCAAAGGTAAAGGCAGGTTAATTTTTCTTGATATTGGTATTTTATTTGTTATGTTGCATTATTTCTCAGGACTGTAGTCATTTTTCTATGACTGTTTGGGGCTGTGGGATGAATCATCATCTGAGTTTCTATCATTTCTTACGAGGAATTCACTTTGATAAGTAAGTATTTTATATGCTTTTGCAACGAATCATGCTTCCAAACCATGATTGTATTAGCAGCAAATGGAGACCACATGCTGTGCACCCAGTACTGTTGACGAGTAACACAAACGGGATTCGAGCCACCATGCCACTTCCAGGCGGGGGAAAATCAATGCCCTTTCATTTTGGAACCTGCTTTTATCAAGCAGGTATTTTGAACTAAACAAGAGACGTACTTTCATAACTCTTCTGTTCTGCTGTGTATTCATTACCATCAACTTTCTCTCCAAACAGTATATATAAAGGTCCTTCCTTTCTCAGTAAATCACAATGACACCTGTTAGCCTGGGGGTGATGAGAAGTAAACTGATACTTTATTTTCTTCTAAAGTATAGTTTACGTCTGACTGACTCCCTGATACGGGATACTGGTTCTTCTGCTGTTGGTCACTAGGAAATCCAGTAGCTATAAACTAATAATCAAGCTCTCAAGATCCTAGATCTAAGGGAATCCTTGCAGTCCAGGAAGCCCACTGGGAACTCAGGAAGCCCAGAGTTGTGCTGTCCACAATCCCAAGCCAGCTCCTAATTCTCCCCGGGACATCAAGACTCCTTTTTTGTGTGCAAGTTAGGATAACAGCTTTTGCTCATAAGTGCAGCAGAAATACAGCCATGCACATGGCAGTGACCAAACAACTGTGTGTCTGCGTGTTCACAGGCATTTTTCCACTTTCAAGAAGTTGCTCATGTCTAGCTTTACCTTAAAGCTTCGGTCTTCAGACAGCGAGACAAGCACATGTGGCTGCCAAGGACAGAACTCCACAGCAGTCACTGGGCCCTGATGGCCCTCCAGCTCTGCCAGCACATCATGGCCCTAGAAGTTGTCAAGAAAATTATTGATGGAACTTTTGGAATTGTTTCCATAAAGAAGACACACACACACACACACACACACACACACGGCATGTCCCTCTTTAGAGTGCAATAATTCTGTTGAAATAACTACTGAAAATCTTCCTCTTCCAAATACACAACTACGGTATCATTCTATAAAGCTAGACCAGAATCTTCTAAGATGCTGGAACCTAGGGATGCACAGTCACCCACAGTCAGTAACTGTAGAAAATAAAACCAACCATAGCCCACTCTGCACACAGTGGAAAGCTGTGCTGTGATTCTGGTCTCCCCAGCTCCCATGTCTCCATCCTGTTGTGAGGCATTCTGCTGCGGGACCCCTCAAAGGCTCCCACAGGCAGGGTGGGGATGGGCACTAAGCCTTTTGTTCTCCAATGTCTTCTGTCTTCTTTCCCTCTCTCTCTCTCTCTCTCTCTCTCTCTCCTCTCCTCTCTCTCTCTCTCTTTCTCTCTCTCTCTCTTTCTCTTTCTCTCTCTCTCTCTCCTCTCCTCTCCTCTCTCTCTTTTTTTTTCTCTCTCTCTCTCCTTCCTCTCTCCCCATTATATCAGACTGTGCTCACATCCCACACACTTTTGGCTTCTCTCCTCTCCAGCGGACCGTCACCTGTGTCCACTCGCTCTGCTGTTCCCTTGATACATCCTCCCGTGTTACCCCCCAGTACTGAAGCAGAACAGGCTGTTCGCGGCCACCTGTCAGTCAGGCCAGCTTCTGCAGGCCCACCTTTCATTTGCAAAGACAAAGGTGCGTAACTGAGCCCTGACCGTATTTATCATTCTCCTTGTGAGGACTCTTCATTTTCCTTGGATCACTAACGGTCTTAAGTTTTATCCTAATTTAGCTTGGTGTTCCTTTCTTCTAATATAATGCTATTAGTTCAATCCAGGTGATTAATTCTGTTCTATGGTTGACTGTTCTCATCCTTACAAGATGTTAAGTGTTTGGACCGGAATCATTAATTCATCCTGGGAGCATTAGCAGACCGTTCAACAGAAGACTCCTCAAACACCCTTGTAATGAGCACTACATATCCTAACCCTACAGCAGCTGACACCGGGTGGCAGACTTTTCTTCCTGGGAGCCTCAGTCTAACAATGAACCCAAACGCTGCAGTGCACAAAGGGGACTTCCAGTTTCCTGTACTCATCTGTAAATGGAGCCCGGATATGTGCACCCTCCCACTGAGACTGCAGCAGACACAGCTTCAGGACAACACAGTCCTCCTGCATGCACTCCCAGATCCCACCCAGTTCTCTGGGACCCCTGCTCTACCACGGTTCAAGCAATTGCAGACAGACACTGAATTTAATGTAATTTCAATTAAAAATAAGTTAAAAGTGTGGTTCTTGGTGGGAGCCAAGAATTTTGACAGAGATGAAGAAGCACTGCCTTCAGATGGCTGTGGGACCCCTAGAGAGAGATAAAGGCCTACCTTGTACGTTCGCTGAGGTCATCCCTGAGGGCCAGGTTTTCTGTAAAGTTCTTATGACACTTTTATACAAACTGCAAATAAAGATGCCTTCTTTCCCTGACATCTTTCAAAAAGCTGCATCAAACTAAAACCCTCAGTATAAAAGAAGAGGAACAGTCAAAGACAAAGGGACAGGATCTTGCCACTGAGAGACCCATCAGCTCCTCACAGTGTGGAGATTCCCTGAGTTTGCTATAGCTTACCGTGACATCCAGCAGGAATATTGTATTTCCAGAACTGGCTGCGACAACATGATCATCAGGACTGAACCTTACACACAGCACCTTCTTCAGAAGGGTGCTCACGACAGCCCCTTGAGGAGGCAGTCCTGGAGGGGGTTGCAGATGTGAGGATCAGTTCATCAGCTTGCAGCTCTGTATCCCATCACAGCAAAGAGCTAACACCAAAGTTCTGTTCTGCAAGTCTGCACCGGGAGTTTTAATGAACTCCAACACGATTTGGGCTCTTTGTTTGGCAATGCAACAGATGGAACCTAGGGCCTCAGTCATGCTAGAAGGGTGCTCTACAATGAGCTACATCATCCCAGGTCCTGTGTTCATTTCTTTTCAGATAGGGCTCACTGAACAATCCAGCTGGGCTAAAACTTGCAAGCCTCTCCACTTACTGTTCCGAGCAGCTCAAATTACAGGTGTGCACCGCTGCGCTCTGATGATCTGGGGCCCTTCAGAGTAACTACACCAGGAGCTGGTTGTTGATGATGCTTTGAAAACATTCACAACACATGATCTGTTTACAGGTAAAGGAATATCAGTTCTCCTAGCTGAAAGCATTCTGCCACTTCTCCAGGGGTTTTGCCTACCACCTTCTCATGATTACTGACCTCCTCTTGGCCTTGATAAGGTAAACAATCATATTTGTATAAGTAAACTTTTGTAACCTCCAAGGAAGCTCTGTAAACAAGGTTTACGACACTCTGTTCCTGTATGATTTATAAGACACTGTCTTCTTATAAGGCTAAATTACTAAACTGTCTTTGTCGTGTTTTGGTAAACTCCATGTGTCAGAGAAAGACTACCCACTCCTCCAACTCAGTGTACAAAACTAGACCCATGTTCAGTCACTCAGCTGCTGATAAATCCTCCTAATTCCTGTTTGGTCTCTCCTGCCCTTTTGGAATTCTGGTGACTACAAAGGGACTGGTGACAACGGCATTGCTGTCACCATCCCCTTTGCCTGTAGGTGTGAGAATTCTGGTGCCACCCAGTGGGGCTTGTGCTCAGGGAGGGAATCAGCGCTACTGCTGCCCAAAAGAATGCGTCCACCAGCGCAAAAGGCACCTTTCGGGATTCAGGGCGATCCCGGAACAGCAGCATGCTGCAGGGCACAGTAAGATCTGGAGCCCAACGGGAGCCATTCGCCTCAGGGTGGAAGGGGCCCGGTCACCTCCCATGATACACCTGGTCCTCTCAGGGGAGCCAGAGAAAGCTGCACACAGAATGGCATGCTGGAGCAGCCCACCAGTGAGAATGGCTCCCAAGTGACTCAAACAGCTGGTGGGGAGGTTGAAGAGAGTGACTCGCGGAGGGGATGTTGGGAGGTCAGACTCGGGGAGTGAAAACAGCCTGGAAAGCTCCAGAGAGCGCAACAGTGGGCGCAACAGTGAGCGAAGCCCTCCTCGCGTGCCGCCCGGAGCCCCACGCTGGGGACCAGCTCAGCATCAGCGCCCTAGCAGCGGCTTCCTCATCTGAAAGCCAAACCCACGCCACAGCCAGAACTAAAAACCCGCTCTGCTCCGCTGGACATGAGGAGGTTTTGTAAGAAAAAGCAAATTACAAATTTTAGCTCGTTGATAAATGTACTTTTCATTTCCAATTTGACTTGATATTTAACTGATGTGCTTACGGTATTTCCTGTACACTGCAAATTCCTGAATTGTAACTATAGGGCTAACCTGCTCTTCTCTTTCTTGATTTAAAGTAAGAATACTAATTCAAGGTTACTGTTCTCTCAACAGCCAGTCAATTTAAAATGTAACAATTTGGGAACAAAAAAATCATACTTTAAAATCCAAACAGCTACAGCCAAATTGTTATAAAAGGTTTTTGGTGAGACAGAGAAAAAGTATTTAAAAGTATTTAAGTATAAAAGTTACATTTTGATATCAAATGATTTTAAATAATAAAGGCTTTATCGCGTTAAAAGGATAAAAAAGAGATAATACCGACTATAAAGATAGTAACCACATACATTGAGAATGCGTACAGATGTAATTTATCGAGGAAATACGTGTATTGACTTGCTGGTTTGGTAAAAGCCCTGTATGGAACTGGGCAGCTCTGGGAACGGACTGGGTGACTGTGGGTTACTTGGGAAACCATGCTTTCTGTGGAATGCACCCGAGTAGCCATGCTACCTCTGTGATCTGTCACTAAAGAAGCACAGTGGGCTCAGAAAGCCCACCTGCCCACGGGAGGGGCGGCGCCTGCCCTCGGGCTCTGGGACTCCAGCTCTCCAGCCACATACCCAGGTTCCAGTTTCTGTTCCAGCCGCTGAGATGTTCCAGCCCCACATAAGCAGCCTGCAGCCTTTGAAAGCCACTTTCCTAACGGACCCAGAGTACAGGTTGGAAGGAGGGTGCACAACTCCAGAGCCCCAAATTAGATACCAGAAAGCGGATCCATATATGCACACAGGCTGTGCCCAGAGCCAGGCTTCCGCAGCTGTCGGGGAGCGGGACCCATGGGAGGCAAAACCCAGGTGAGGCTCCAGACAGTGACTCAGGAAGGAACCCCAGGGGACAGTCTGTCCTAATGCTGGTCTGTCTGTACCGAGGTCTGGGGCAGCAGCTCAGAATACAGGGCTGGCTGTGCAGGTCTCTGTGAGCAGGTAGGTACATACACACGTGTCCCTGCTCCCCACAGGGGACATACGGGAGCGATCATGTGGAAATGAGAGGATGGCATGACTGCTACAGTTCTGTAATTGATTACTCCTCGGTTTTCAGAGCGGCCGACATTATACATCCCCATCCCCAGACAGGCCCCGCCCAGCCTATCAGTCTCACCTAGCGAAGCTGCCAGACCTACCTCACTCCACAGCCACCCTCCCTCCCGCAGAGGGCTACGTGGACCTGAGTACCCCCTAACCACACCTTTCTCATCTTCACCACCCGGTTCCCTTGTGCTCCCGGGAGATATGAGCTCACTTATGGAGCGAACTACCATTGCTTTTGATGAGCTATGCTTTGTCTTTTGCCTCTGACAGGCTTTTGTCTTCAATTTGCCACACTAGAGAAGACTCCTTTCGTTTGCCTCATTTCTTGCTTAGGTTTAGTGATACATCGAGGATGTGAAGTGTGGGGTATGTTGGATATGGGGGCCACTCCCCACTCCCCTCACAGTCAGAACTGCCATGGTGGGTGTCTTACCACATCAGGGCCCACAATTGGAACAAACCGTAAGGCTATACATGCAAAACAAAAACAGTCTGTGACATTACATACATCACTCACTCAGATACATACCGATGGCCCTGCATTTCACCCCGGACCACAGGGACAGAGAGAAAACTTCAAAGAATGAAACTCATACCATCATCTGCAGAAATACGGGGCCTCTCCTTTCAAAAGGTCCATTCCTTTCTGTGGTCAGAAACAATACGCTTCACTACAAGGATGAGCATTTTTAAATACAGGATGACGATGTAAAGCTCACCCTCCTAGAGGATGCCACAGTCTGATGGCTCCTGTTTGCTGCCAACAGCCCGGTCATTCCCAGTGTGCACTGCCCAATGTTTCCAAGTATTTGGGCAGAACGCTTCCCGAGGATGTCAACATATTGTGATCTTACAAGCAAAAGACTCCTTTATTACTAAGGGTTGTAAAAGCCTAGCAGGTGTTGCACTGCCCCGATGGCATCCAGCGGGTCTGTGGCAACAATCTATTGTCCCGGCTGGCCCCTGGCTGGTTGGTTGCTGCATCTTGGCTTCTTCCTCTGTGCAACAGTAATGAATCAAAACTCTTGGCAGCACTGCAACTCCTTGTGTTACAACGCAGATAGACTCAGCGTAGGCTTCAATGGATTGATCATCTGGCCTCTTATTTTATTCTCTCTGTGGTACTGGAGGAGGTTAGATGAAGCCCCTGATCTGATATCCTTAGAAAGCCCCAAATGACACTGCCCAGGGAATCATTGTTAAATACCAAAGTTCAACTTAGAGAAAGGAAATACGACAAAATCAAATGGCAAATAAGATTTAGAGCCTGTTTAAAGTTCAAAGTGTGAGGAGGTGTCAGAAAATCCTCAAGGTCTCAGGCAGAGGCAGGAGGATTGCTGTGATGTGGGTTTGAGGCTGAGCTCAGGGCCAGCATGAACTACAAAGTGAGACCCTGTCTCACCAACAACAACAAAAAAGAAAATCCTCAAGGTCTCAAAACAAACTAAAGAAAGACATCCATCTAAGAACGGGAAAGGTACTACTTCTCTCTGAAATAGGTCAGCACAGCCTATTTTATTTGTACAAGGACAATGACCTCAGAGGAAGGAAAGGATATTCCATGAAAGACCCAATTAATCATCAAAATGTAACCTGAGAGCTTGTCAGTGCAGTGACCATCTTGGCACTCACTCACTTTGGCGCTTGAGAGTGTGTTTTTTCTTTCTCTATTATTTTGCAATAAACACTACCTGTGTTGTTGATCAAAATAGTTTGTCAAAGACACAAAGAACCAAGGTGTGTTGCCAGCTCCTGTGGGGCTGGGGTCCCACTGTGCGACAACCCAGCTTCCCAGTAACAAGAGGACTCGTGCTCTCACTCTCCCCTCCCACTCCACGTTCACTCTCCCGCGCTCCCCACCTGGGTTCCCCGGCACACACTCTCCCTGCCTCGTGCTATCCAAACTGGAGGGTAGGGAGGGGCTGGAGGGGCTCGCTGCTCCGGCCCCTCCTCCCAGACCTAGAGTCTCCAGCCCAGCTCAAGTTAGAGGTGCAAGGACACCCAGGTGCAAGAAAACACTCCACCTGCTGGACATCTTCAAATCACCATGTAATAGAGTTTAAAACGAGAACGTTCACAGCGAATGCTGAGGCTATATCAGGGTGTGCCACAGCAACTTTCAGACACGGGCTTTCACAGTTACAGGGAAACAATTCACAACCCTGGTGTGACCAAGTAAGTTTACAGTTATGTCACTTGAGGATTTTTTAAAATGACTAGTGCCTTTTTATTTACCTTGAAGTATCTTTTCTCTGCACCCCACCAGGTTCCATATCATAACAACATCCTGCGACGCAGAACAGATGAGAGGTGGTGTCTCTCGATTTCCACAAGCTATAGCAGTAATTGACTGCAGGTGTCCTTGTAGGACTAGAGGCTGAAAAATGAGAAACAAAACTATCAGTTAATTATATAATATCTAAAAATAAAGAAACGAAAAAACATAACTTCAAACCTAGGAAATTAAATGTTTGAAAATTATCAAATACATGTATTTGGTGTACTCATTTTAAATTGGTTCATTAAAATTCTGGCTTATGTATTCCAGAACAATCCTCCGGGATTAGCCAGCCCACTGTGACTCCACACTGTTCCCTCATACAATGGTGCAGGCGGCAACAGTCCTCCCCCTTGCTGAAGTCTGCTGATCAACAAATGCAGAAGGAGTCCTCACTATGTGCAAAAGGGGGACTAGCTGAGTGGACTGCTACAGAGGAAACAGCAAAGCCAGGAGGACACAGTGAAGCTGCAGACAGGCGCCTCAGGGCCTGGACTTACACTCAGGTGGAGTTTGGATAGGGTACTGGGGCAACGGAGGCCAGCAAAGGTGTTTGAGTAGAGAAATAAAACACTGCTACAATGTCTTGGTCACTACTCTTATTGCTAGGACAAAACATCAGGCACGAGCAACTTAAAGGAGCAGAGAGTCATTTTTGCACACATTTTAAGTTTCAGTCCACGTTTGGAGGCTCCAAACAGAAAACAGCACGGCAGAGGAGTACAGCAGACAAACAGCTGCTCCCCTTACGGCAGGCAGAAGCAGAAAGAGAAAAGGAGGTGCCGGAGCCAGGTGCTCCCTTCCAGACCTGCCGCTTCCGTCCAGACCCAGCTCCCGACAGCAGGCTGGCTGTAACACATCTAGAATCCAATCGCATTCTGCTAACCCCGCCTCTGTGTACATGAGGCTTTGGGGGGGCCATTAGATATAAACCATAACATACAAGTGTGGAATAAACAAAGGGGGGTGCGGTGGGCTAGAAAGACAGGCGGGAATGTGGAAAATTTTCAGGGAAGACATGGTCCAAGACAGAGCAGTGGTGATGTAGATGAGCGAAGATGGATAGAAGACTGCATGACCACAGGACACAGAGCTGGGGAGGGGAGGACAGCACACGAGGCATCGATACAACGAACTAAAACGATAGCATGGAAAGGAAGGGAACAAAAACCAGCATAGGAAGAGATTCAGATAGATCAGGATGACAACTGTGATGCCAAGGTCACATAGAAGAAAACTGAAGGAGTGTATTTGTGCTGTAAAGGCATGCACCATAAAGACAATCTTCTGACATTCAGGAAATGCTACGGGAAACCTAACACATTTGTAGGGCTAAAAGCACAAGATGGTATAGTCAGACGCATCATTTCCAAGACACAGACGAAATGCCCTTCTGAGGATGGCAAAGAATTCTGTCATTTCCACAATACTTCTAAAGGAGAGTTGAGGAACTTAGTACTGAAAACTCTGCATTTTATAAAGCAATATGGATGGATTTTAACAAATTTCTGCCAGGAAGACTAAGATAGGTGAGTGAAACACATTAATAATCTTCAGGGTTAAATCAGAAGCTTAGAAAGTATAAAATTCAAAGAGCAGCTGGGCGAGGTAGTTCAAGCCTGTAACCCCAGCACTCGGGAGGCAGAGGCAGGAGGACTGATGAGCGTTTAAGGCTGGCCTGGACTACACAGCGAGTTTGGGGCCAGCCTGAACTACAAGGCGAGACCCTGTCTCAAAAAACTAAAACACACACACATACATACACACACCCCTCAAAGAACAAAGGCCAAGTGAAAAGAGAACAGCTGTCACAAAAACTAAAGCCAGCTATGAATGACTAGATCTACAACCTGGGCAGGATGATCTGAGATTGCTGCATGCCCCTAGCCTGAGCAACAACCAGAGTAAAGCCACTGTCCTCCTGAAAGAAGGTGAAATCACCCAGAGTCACAAACTGATGCCACACATTTTCATACATAATGCCCAGTATGCAACCCAAAGTAAGCAGATATCCATGGAGGCAAGATTATTTGATTTAAAACAAAGAGAAACAAGGAACCAAAGAAAAATGGCACTGTTACCAAGGTGAACTTGACAACAGCTCAGATCTGATCAAGTAGACAAAAATGTTTAAAGGGCTATAGTTTTTTCCGTATAGTTAAAAGGTCAAGTAGATACACAGAAGATTGATTTTTTTTAAACTGACTCTGGGCAAGGTGAAGCAGCACATGTCAATAATTCCATCTACTTGAGAGACTGAGGCAGGATTTCAAGTTCAATGCCAGCTGGGCAACTTAGTGAGACCCAATCTAAACATCAAAAGGGCTGGAGTTGCAGCACAGTTATGAAGCATGTAATGTCTGAGTCCCTGGATTCAATCCCAAGTACAAAAAAAAAAAGACAGCTTCCTACAGTTGCAAACTAAAATGAAATGAAAAACAAATTCAGTGAAATAACAGCGTATTACACACTGCAGGATAAAAACGTAATGTGACCCGAAGAAATAGTTATAGAAATTACACTGAGTGAAATATACTGAGGTAGGTCCACATACATAAAATGAAGAGTATCAGTGAGCAGAAGGAAAGTTAAGTCACCTCACGTACATGGAAGTGGAATATGGCAAATTGAGGAAGGAATATTTAAATAATATTTTGAATAATGGTTAAAATTTTTCAAAATTTGATGAAAACTATAATCTAAAAAACTGCAAGAATAAGAGATAAGAAAACTACACCAGGACATATCATGATCAAATTGCTCAAAACTAGTGGAAATTTAAAATTTTAAAAGCATCCAGAGGAAAAAAATGACATATGATGTTCATGAAAATAACAATATATTTGTCATTGAAAAGACCATATAGCATCACATTGAAATACTGAATAAAACCTGTCAATCTACAATTTCCTATCTGGTAAAAATATCTTTCAAAAAGAAACAAAATTTAAAAAGTTTTCAGGTAGATAAAAGCTGAGATAATTTATCACCATATCTGTTCTAGGAAGGAGGAAAAGGCTACCAGTCAGAAATAGGCACCTATGCCAAACTGAGGAGCACCAAAATGTTCCTGCCTTGGTGAATGTGCGAGGGATTTTCCTTTTGCTTCCATCTCTCTTGTACTGGAAGGTTTTTCAGACACACAAAAGAGAACTGCACGGCAACGAAGAGGTGAAGGCTGGGGACAAGTAAAAGACACAGCATGCTAACACTACTAGAACAGAAAGTAGCCAAGGGAAGGGTCGATGCAAAGAATACTGCCAAGGATAAAGAAGTCTCTAGAATAAACGGAGTCAGTGCATCAAGAAGCCATAAAACATACTACACACACATATGCTCCACAATGGAGTCTCAGAATACATTAACAGTGAGACAAATTCACGGTGAGAGCTATAGTTTAAAATATACCTCTCTTGGTACATGATACAATAATTGGACATAAAATCAACAAGAATGTAAAAGACTTGAGAAACGCTTTTAGCCAACTGACATTTATAAAGCAAAAGATACAGACATAAAAATCCATACTATTTGATTTACAAGAGCCCAAAATTACAAGTAACCTGAACGCCCACCAATAGGAAAAAGAAGAAACAAAGTACAGCATATCACGTAACAAGTTACCCCTCAACAGTTAAAAAGAAAATCTGCTGATAAATGCAACAAAGCGGATGACTCTCAGAATAATTACTCTGAAACTACAAACTAAAGTGACAGAACCCTTTTTCCCCATTTTTGTTCTGGTTTAAGCCTTCAGAAAGACAAGTGGGTTAACGGCTTGAACTGTGTCGCTGCACACTTGTGTTAAACAAAACCTTCTGATTTGAAGTATTTTAAGTTAGGGCTGAGGATAAGTAAGGGACATCTGGGCTCTCTCCTTGCCCTGCAATGCATTCCAGGCAAGAACAGTAAGGGGCGCTCATGCACCGCATCTGGGCACAGGCTGAGGCCAGGCAGCAGGGGCTGCGTGACCTCCAAGGAAGTTTGGGGTCACCCGTCTCTCTTCAGCCCCACACACTGTGTGGTGCATCCTGGCAAAACAAAGAGTTCCACGTCTGTCCTCCCTCGAGTGGAAACAGCACAGCAGAGAGGCCACCACGGCTGGTGGTTCTGCTCTTCAAAAGGATGCCGCAGGTCACCGTGCTTCTGCCTGCACAGGAGTCACTCGCTGTGCCGACAGAGATTGGCCATCTCCTGAGTCGCACAAGGGATTCCTAACTCGTGCTGAGGATGCGCCACAGGACCGAGCTCAGAGCTAAGGGAGGGAAGGCGTGGGCCTCCTTGGCGGGCTCCTAGGGCCGTGCGTGCTCATGGCAGCCCGGGGGAGGCTGGGTCATAGGTGCTGCTCAGGCCCTGGGCACTCTGTTCTCTCTCCTCCTCTGGCTCAAAGGGGGGCCCGGGGGTTCGTCAGGTCGCCTCTGCCAGTGTGAGCAGGAAGCTTGTATTATTTACAACATATAAAGCGCTTACTCAAACCAACAGGAAAAGTGCAGGTGGTGCAGTAGGAAAGCGGCAAGGGACCCCAGCACCACACACAAACAGGAGGAGGGAGGGAGAGGGAGAGAAGGGAATGACAGAGACAGAGAAAGAGACTAATACACACATGACAAAAGCAAGTATATAAATGGCCAGTAGGTGAGCAAAGGGGTGGTGACACTCACCGACCAGCTCTGAGGAACTGCAGATTATAATCAGCATGATATTCACCTGTCCACCAAGATGACTAAACGCACAAGGCCCAGCGTGAGCGAGGCTGTGAGGCAGGGGCTCTCACACAGTAGTGCCCGGACCGGTGCCATCACTAGCAAACCTGCTTAGCAGTGTCACTAAGTGAACACAGCCCGAAACCCAGGCAATAGCACATGAGCATGCATTAGCACACACGGGAAGGAATATTTGTAGCAACCAAAAAAACGGAAACAGAGCAAGTGTCTACCCACATTAGAATGGGCAGCGTATGATCTACTCCAGCAGTGTGTGACACAACGGTGAGCAGGAAAAGCGGCGTGAGCCTTGCAAAACAGTGCTGAATGACAGACGAGCTGGAAAGGTACAAGGGCACAGTTCAGGGAGAGCAAGCTGACCTCTGCTGGATCCGCCTCAGCTGGGTGAGGGTCAGACCAGGCCTGGCAGGTTCCCGGGTGGACACTTATCTTAAATATTGTGTATTTCGCTGCAGAGAAAGCTGGAGCTGGTGATGTGAATGTGGGAGTCTTGATTGTGTTATGACAAAATTTTTCTTCCTCATGTTCATACTAAAGGCATTTTTAAATAAGTTGCAGGTAGTTTATTTTCTAAAAATAGGAACATAATGTAGTGGTTTTATCAATACTTTTATCCTATCATTGGTATCTGAATCCACAGAATAGAATGCTATCCAAACAACATCCCAGTAATGCAGGCACAGGCCAGGCCCTTCACAAGCTTAGACTTCAGAAACACCCACGGACCGCTAACTACCTCACGTGGAAGACCGCTGCAGCTCCATAGGCAAAGGTGTTTTCCATCCAAAGGGAAGGCACAGAAGTGCGCATTGCAGGCCAGCTGCACGTGAGAAGCTCGTTCCTTGGAGTCAACCAGGTATTTTTCTGTCACTATATCGTTCTCACAGCCACCAGTGGAGGAAATCCTGCCGGGTTCTTCCATCTTCAATCTGAAAACACAAAGTACACATAAAATGACTATAGGTGTTGATAGTTAACACAAACAAACATCCATTACATATATCCACTCCCACCGTGACTTAGCCCCAGAGTGCCTACTCCACAATCCTTGAATGACTGATCTGTCTCTTCACTGTAGGATAAGAACCCAAACTCACAGGTAAGGCATGCACTAGGTCTGCAAGGTAGACCAGATGTCTTACAGCCAGACTGGTCTATATTGAAGCATTTTATGTATTTGCTGCCATAAAGTTAGGTTACCTTTGGCATCATCACCAGTAACTCACTAGATATATATGCACAAAGCATAAATAAAACAGAAAATATAATGATCCAGACTTTTTACTTTTCACTCTTAGTACTTTCAGAAACATGGTCATTTCAGACATAATGGCACTGATCCAGAAGTCATTTCCCCAAACCACTGCAGGACAGAAGAGTTTAAGACATAGCCACAGCCCTCTTAACAAAGCAGGGATACAGACCCAACTTTCTGGTCATTACACTGATGGCCATGGTGGCAGAGCGCACACCAGGCTTTCTCTACTTGATCACTTAACTGGTCACCCTGGTGCTCACCATGTTGGCCCCATCGTATCAGCCCCTCCACACACCTACTGAGCAACTAAAATTCACTGAGCACATCTGGTGAACACCTGCCAAGCACAACTGCCAGGCACCTGCTGCACAGCTGCAAAGCCATGTGAAAGCAGCAGATAAGGCACTCACAGAGTGTAATTCTGGGCTAAAGAAATAGCAGTCAATGTATCTTACCTATCTAATTTCAGGGGATTCCAGATAAACAACTGCCTGACCAGTTGTCACAAAGAAGGAGACCTTGTGGACAAGACAAGGGCCCTAGTGCTCAGAAGCCCAGCAGTGTCAGTCTAGCAGTGTGGTCCACTGACATCCCTGCGCCTCCCAACAGCACTATGGCTCAAGGAATGACAAGTACTTGAACTGTCAATCTAACCATACAGGTTCCTTGACCATACCCCAGTCTATCCAGTGTTCAAGGGCCTGGTGCTTCATCACTTCAACAAAAATTCACCAAGAAAGGACTTGAGATTTAAAAAAAAAAAAAAGCAAGAAAAGAAAGAGGCTTTGTTTCAGAGAAGAGCTTTGGAAAGTGCACTACAAGGCACATAAGTTCCCCACCAGGTGTGGTGCTGTAATCCCAGCCACTCGTGAGGCTGAGACAGAAGGAACATAAATTTGATTACAGTCTGAGCAACTGTGTAACCTCATTTCAATATTTCTTTTAAAAATTAAAAAATAGGGCTGGGATTTAGCTCAGTGATTCTGATGCCTGCCTTGCAAGCGCAAGGTTCCTAGTTCGATCCCCACTAACCACATACAACAATGCCAGGGATGGTGACTCACACCCACCAACAATCAGCACCACATACCACAGTGCTGGGGGTGGTGGCTCATGCCTGTAATCCCAGCACCCGGGAGGCAGAGGCAGGAGGACTGCTGCGAGTTCGAGGCTGACCTGGGCTACATAGTGAGCTCAGGGCCAGCCAGAACTACAAGGCGAGATCCTGTCTCAAAAAAATAAATAAATAAAAAATAAAAATCATAGATTACACATGATCCATACCCTAAAATTGCTCCAGACGAATTAAGGGTACAAGCCACTCAAAAGCGGTCTTAGAATCAGCTTTTCCTAATGTTCAATCTTCCTGCACACTCAACAGCATTAGTTGAGGGGACTGAGCCTGAAGTCACAGAAAGTTGGGAAGAGGTTATAAGGGGCCTTGGTGATCTAGGCTCTGCCATATAAAAGCCTCGAGTTTATTCATATTAGATGTTTTGATTTTTCTTAAAAAAGAAAACTCTATTTTTGTTAACTGCTGAAGACAGTCTAAATTTGTAGACTTTCAATTCTCAAACTAATTATTTTCACTTTGTGCCACAATGGTTACATGAAGCCCTGGCCTGACTATGTCCCACCCCAAATGCACCTGTCACCTCACCTGATGGTCCGAGAGGGACCTTTAGGAAGTGACCGGGTCATGATCGGGTCAAGGCGAATACCTCCTGGATGGGTTTCACGACCTTATTAAAGAGCTCTCCCAAGTCAAATCCACCTTCCCACTACGTGCGTACAGGGAGAACAACAGCACAGGAATCCACTTATGAAGAAGATACTGGGCGTTTGCCAGACATCAGAGCTGCCTTAACTGGGGTTCCCAGCCACCAGGACTGCAAGAAATAAATTTCTGCTTTTTATGAGTCACCTAGTCTATACACTGCAGCATATGAAGTGATTTATGTTACCGAAAACTCATTAACTACCCCTAACAATTACGACGCTGAAGTTTACAATTTTTTTTTGGTAATGATTTAATCCATACTCAGAGTACTGCTATTGTTTTGTCCACTCTCGTGTATTCCTACCTGATATACTTTCTCAACGGAAATAAATGACCAGCTCCTGTTTGGGACTACTGGCCCATGAGCCTAGGACCAGCAGGAGGGAACCCCGCGATCCACCAAGGGCCACATCCATGTTTTGTGGTCATCAATGGTGGCCATTCCCTGAGAGCAGAGGCCTCCAGTTTTTAGTTAAACCAGCCAGCCCGGGCTGTGGCACAAGGCTGCCCACGAGGAGGTCTCCCGCAGGAGGCTCAGTTCAGGTTGCACAGAGGGCCACCGGGTGAGCCCATGGATTAAAGTGTACCTCCTCCTTCCCACAAAGTGCACCAGCAGGTCCTGCAACCTGGATAAAGAGTTATGCCCTCGGGAACCCCTCCTCCCAGGCTACACGGGGCTCAGAAGGACCGAACAAATGGCGACTGACAAACGTGGGCTCTTTCCATCTATAGAAGAACACATTCTCCACAGGAACAGAAACACAAAACACAGGTAAGGCAATCCTCCAAGTCCTCCGCCATCTCACCTGCAGCTCTGCAGGCCCCACAGCCTCAGGGCTACTATGGCGCGGCTCACAACCGACGCCTACCGCATCGCTATGGTTACCAGAAAGCCAGCCCGCGCAGCCGCGCCCTTTCACCATTCTCGCGAGAGCGAGGTGGCTCACTCCTGGAGGAGGAACCCTCGCTTCCGGGCGGCCTCCGGCTTCCGTAAACCTTCATTTCCGGCGCAGCCCCTTTTTGGCTTTCTCAAGTGGAGCCCGGAGCAGTCCGGTTGCTCTGGACTCTGCGCTGCGGTGAGTGGCGGCGGCCGCCCTGCTCCTCCCCTTACCTCTTTCTCCCCGCTCCCTCCCTTGCCGTCTGCTCCCCGCGAGTATCTCCTCCCCCTCGCCCTTCCTTCCTCCGCTGCCCAGCCTCGCACCCTAATCCCCTCCCCTCCTCCTCCCGTCTCTCCGCTTCTCCTGCACTGTGCAGCCGCCTACGGGGGACCCCTGAGCGGACTCGTGGGCACCTAGCGGCGGGTGCCCCGGTGGACTTCGTTGTGGCCCGCCTGTCATCTGTGCGTCCCTGCAGGGACTGGCCGCCTGCGGATGAGCACGCCCCCGCGCTGAGCGCCTGGCGATGGCGACGCCCTGGCGGAGAGCTTTGCTGATGCTCCTGGCGTCCCAGGCCGTGGCCCTGGCCCAGGGTGCGGAGGACGAGAACGACGTGCCGGAAGAGTGGCTCCTCTTGCACGTGGTCCACGGCCAGATCGGGGCCGGGAACTACAGCTATCTGAGGCTGAACCACGAGGGCAGAATCGTCCTGCAGATGCGAAGCCTGAGCGGAGATGCGGACCTGTACGTGTCGGACAGCACTCTGCACCCAAGCTTCGATGACTACAAGCTGCAGTCCGCCACCTGTGGCCAGGACTCCGTGGTCATTCCCGCGCACTTCCAGCGCCCCGTGGGAATAGGCATTTATGGACACCCATCCCACCAGGAGAGCGACTTCGAGATGAAGGTGTACTATGACCGGACGGTGGACCAGTACCCCCTGGGCGATGCATACTCTGCGGATGGTGCAGACACTGGTCAGAAGCACTCCTATCCTCCTGAGGAGGCCTCTCAAGAGGAGGAGTCCGTTCTCTGGACGATAGTAATAAGCATCTTGAAACTGGTACTTGAAATTCTTTTCTGATTCCTTGAGCATGTTCTGGAGAGTAACACTACTTTTAATCAGAAAAAAGTGACTACAGTGTGCTGTGAATTTTGCTATATATTTACCTGGCTGAAATTCTAGCTACCTTTGTGAACAAGGGATGGAAAAATAAAGCCATATGGTTTTACCTCATTCACCCCCAAAGAGGAAAAAAGCAAACATAGTATTTGATCAAAATTTCCGTGAAAGGATGTGTTCAATAAAACATTTAAATTCTTTAGTTTCTCAGGTTTAGTCAAAATGATTATTGCAGTCACAGATTAGATTAAAAGGCTGGTAACTAATTTTAGTGCAGACACTAAAAGTTCAACCTGTTTTCAGACTATTAACATCAGGTCAGATGCAGTCATTTATTTACACCTCCGCGAACGCAGACAAGTCTCCAGCCTGTGACCCAAATAGGGATGTGGTACTTTCTATCCAAAGAAATCCCAGCGCTAAGGATTTGCACACTTTTTGTTCTAGTGCAAAGTAATGGCATCTCTCAACCCACCTGCACCAACTCTTACATAGCCATTTACCATCTTCTCGTTCCTGAGGCACATATTAAAATTCTTCACTTATTTATATAACTTTGCTATTCCCGTTATGGCTGACCAGAAACACCACAAATTAGGAACGATCAATGAAAAATAGTGGTGCTTAACGCTAATGGAAGAATAGCTAAAATATTTTCAATTAAGCTGCTAAATATTTCTAATGAATTTTTGAAGAAGTTCAAAACACTATGAGATAAAAAGAATCTATTAAAAGATACTTTTTTTTACCTGCAATCAATTTCAAGGTAAGAGCAGTTTAAAATAAATCAACTTGCAGATTTTAAGCTTGTATTTAATTTCAAAAATCTTTTATTGGCATAAAAATTAAAATGTAAATAAATTGGCACCAAGTACTCCACTTCAGTGCACATGTAACATCTGGGTCAAAAAAACTATTTTATCCCTCTTTGCTGTTTTTCCCCCTTCTGCCCACTTTCCTGGGTGTTGGGGGAGCTCGCTGACAACAGTCACAAATCCAGCGACCTAGGAGAAAAATTGTTAGTTAATATAGAGTGGAATTTTATTTTTACAGGATTGAATATTAAGCTATTTAAACTCCTTAGCTGTCACTAATGGTAATCCCTGGCATTTATTTGGTGGGACAATTACTAAGAAGTTCCTTACATGAAGGAGAAAATAAATGTCTAATAATCAGTGCAAACAATGCTATGTAAAATTCAGTGGCGGGTAAGGGGGTGCAGTACTTACCCTGAACCTTAAAAAAATTATCGTAATCCCTTAAATTCAAACACTAACATACTTAAAGATAATCTCAATAATACAAATCTTAATGTACCATCTGTTCCTGGAATTTGGCTTTTTTCCACCTTTGGTCAGTCCTCTAGCAGCCATCTCTCGAGTCCTGGTATACTGTGCTAATAAAGTACTTTAAAACTTGTAAGTCTTTAACAGCACAGTGATAAGCTATATTATATACTTGATCTGAATTTCTACAGAACTTTGAATAATTAAATTTAAGTTGCTTACTTCTAGATGAGTCCCAGGAAACTTAGTTCTAAGCATACATTTTATGGTATATTATAAAGTGTTAACTATGCAAAAAAAGTTCAAAAATTACACAATTATCTGTGTAGTAATTACTGTGATTTTTGATTTTAATGTTCATTCTAAGGTGACCTGGACTTGTCATGCTGCCTCAGTTTGTAGAAATTTGTTCTAATGTATAAAAGTGTAGTAGTCACTTTTAAGTTTCCAAACAGATGTCTTATAAAAATAAAATCAGAGTTTTGAAACAAATGCATGCTGCTATTCTAGCTGTTAGCAGAAACGCAACAACTCATTCTATACATTAACTATACTTTGAAAGTCTGCCTGGCCATTCTGACATCTCATTTGTCCATTAGCTACAAGGTCTGGGGATAAAAAGGTTGACATGACCTTGGTGATGACAGCTTCAGTCATGTTTGAACAGAGGGGTCTACAAGCCATGTCTTCATGTCATTATAGTGCTTATGCAGCCTTAAAAAGAGAAATGCTGGGAGAGTCCTATCACTTAAGGCAATGGGCTTTTTTAATCTTTACCTGATGGAATAGCACCAAGGCCAACACAAAAAGTATGATAACCTCTGTCACACACATCACAGAACATCATTTCTTCTTCATGATGGGGTTGTCCACATATAATGCATGTCTTACATTCCATACACTGCCATGGGTAGGTCTTAATCATAGAAACAAGCTCCATGCTCATATCCAGGCAAGAAGGATGGCCTAAATCAAAACCAACATTAGTAGCATTTCATAAAAGAATTTTCAACTTAATATGGCATAATAAAATACAAATTTGCTTTAGGACTTCCCAGGAATGGTAAAATGTACACCAAAGACATGAAAATACAGTGTAGAAGAAAAAACATGGACTTTGTCTCTGCCTTAAAAGTTACTGTGTATATCTGATGTCTTTTGGCAGTCCAGCTGACAACTATAAATTTCAGTTTCTGAAGCAGCAAATAGGGTAGAGTTAATAAAATCTTAAGAAGACGTCTCCATACTTACCACTGTTATCACACTGGGAGCAGTGTATAAGTGATTCAGCCTTTCCTTTCTTGTTGGACTCCTTACCCTTCAGACAAATTCCACATAGTGCATTTGGAATGACCTTTGGCTGGAAGGGTAGAAGAGGGCTATAAATTGATGCCAGAAGAGCTTACTAAGGGTTTAAAAGGAATGCTGTTACTTTATTACCTTATGTTTACTTGAGTAACTTGGCTAATGAGGACCTCTCTTGGACTTGAGTTCGCTTACAACATAAAATGGACTATTGATGAAAGCCTTAAATTTCATTGTAAAACTTACTAACAGCATAATCTTTTAAGATTAAATGTAGCATTCTGTATTTCCAATATGAGTATCAAGAGCTACATAATGTACCAGAAGAACAAATGAAATACAGTGTCAAATGTCACTACTGGAAGAGATCTAGTGACCTTTACATGAGAGATAAGCCTCAATTTTAGCCGCTTAGATTATCGGCTTTGTTTAAAAACTGGTATTTTCCAAAGCTATAAAACTGGACTATAAAAATGTAAGTTTAAAAGTGTTTTAACGTTTTGAATTGAAAAGTATCTTCTTTCTTAATACATTATCATGTGCATAAATGTTTGTAGAAAATGAGTGGTGTGATGACTGCCTTTCATATCTAACAAAATTGAAGAACTTACACTATAGTACAAAGATTATGATATAAAACACTAAAATCTCCTGAGAAAAGCAAAATATATAGTCTGGTAAGAAATACTGTAAACCCTTATATTTTGAGCACATTAATCATCAATCAAATTAAAAAGCATATGCTATGTTTGGACTTTAAACAATTTGGCAACACAGGGACAAAGGCAAACAACTCCCTTATACCCAAGGACAAGGAGAGTCACAGTCTTGACCTGAAAAAGAGGCTCACTCATATAATCAGTAGGCATAAAAAATGGTAAGAAAGGAAGAGCAAGTGGGATAAGAATGAAAAGGTGGGCAGGGGAATATAGTGATGAACTGGGAAAGGAATTAAGTAAAACTGTTGTTTTCCTGCTTTATTCAGCACATCCAAACGCATCTTGTGTTACCTCCTAAATTCCTGCACCACAGTGGAATCTCAATAATACTTTGTGTACAGTGTTCTAGCTTTGAAATGTCTCACTGCCACCTTCAGAGCCAGTTAGGCCTAAAGGATTAGTTCTTTAAGTTTTATTTTTAAATTATCTTTTTTTGCAAAAGATGACAGAGGCATTTAAAAAGAATTTTGGCTTATTTATTTAAAAAAGTCAACCTTACACATAAATATGATAAAAACAATAACTAAACAATCACAAATATCTCTACAAAATAATAAATATCATGGAAGTTAAACATACATATAAAATGTCACCATAAACTATTCTACATCTCCTATATGTATTTTCATACCCTGTTCCCCCCAACAAAAAAATAGTCATGCTCAAACTTTTAAGACCTACATACAGTGCAGCTTCCCTCTGGTGTTACTGTTACATTCTAAGTGCACGGCTCCCACTGTATGTTTCCCCACCTGAATAATAACTAGGAGGTGAACTTCCATTCCAAAGAGATTAAATTATCAGCAAATCTATCACTGCCATAAAAACAGAGATCTACCTCTCAATCCACCAAATTAATAAATCTGTTGGTTATAGTACCTAGGCTAAATGTAAAAGATATATGTATTTAATACTTGTAGTTTAACTTAGATACTGGCATAGTAAGTAATATCTTTCACTCAAGGAAGTAACCACACAATATTAAATTCTGCAATGAAAATTCCTCATAGGAGGTCCTTTACAAAAACAAGTCAGAAGAAATAAAACAAAGCTAATCATTCACATTCTAGAGCAATTCAAGTTCTACGATCAATCAAATATACATAAATGCCTATAGTAAAAGGACATTATGAAAATTCTAGGTTTACTTCCAAGCTCAAATCAATGTTTTGTTAAACCACTAAAAATTTTTCTTATCCCAATAGTATTCATCTTGATGAAAAGAGGAAGACGAGAAGAGGAGAGACAGCTTTGTAGCACTTTCTACTGTGACTGCAGCTCAGCACTTAGAAGCCTTCTCTGTCATGTCAGCACCCGAGCTGTCCAAACAGACAAGGTGTTTGCGTCTAGGACCTCAAGGATCTAGGTGGAGGCTCAGTGTCCCCCTCAGTCTCAGAGGTGAGGGAGGAGAAGGAAACCATGTGCAGAACTCCCTTGAAGAGGAATGAAAACAGAACCCTACCTGTAGCTGACTGGCACTCTCCTACTTCAGATAACTACAACACCAAAGCCTCACTGGAGACAACACAAAAATACACATACCAACAGTTCTCTGCATCTCAAAGGAAAGATAAGTTAGACCTTCATGATACCATTAACAGAGCATTGATTTTAATTATACATTTTAGGCCTGAATGCCAGCAATTATGCTTTAATTTCAGGTTAATGTAACCTAAACAATACTGTCCTACAAACTTAGGCCAAGCACTAGTGAATCTTATAAAGCAAAACTTCAGATACATTATCATTTGTTTTAAAAGTGGGGTGTGTGTATGTGTGTGTGTGTGTGTGTGTGTGAGAGTGAGCATGCGTGCATGCACGCATGCACACAACACTTCTGCTTGAAGTACCCTAACATACAGGCACATCTTGGCTTATTAGTATTTTTCATAGATTAATTTTTAATAAATATTTTCACATTAATATATAAGGTCTAGATACTGGCTGATACCATCTTTGAACTATCTGAAACACTTAGTACCTAGGTTATAAAAACATTCACAGAAGATTATAGAATGTTTATTTTGCATATCAGACTCCATTGAGTATTAATAATTTAGGTTAAGCTATATGGTTTATTATATAGTAATCGATAATATGGCTAGTTCATTTTCAGCCCGTATTAAAACATTTATTTGAACATTTTCTTTTTCACCTACATGTGGTCATGCACTTCTGTAATCGCTGCTACCTGGTAAGCTAGGCAGGAGAAATGTAAATGAGTCCAGCCTGGGCAACTTAGCAAGACCCTGTTCTCAAGATTTTTAAAGGGATAAGGGTATAGCTCAGTTGTAGAGCAAAGGCCTAGTATGTGTAAAGCCCCAGGCTCAATCCCCAGTATCATGAAAAATAAAAGAAAAACTATTTTTTTAACCCATGATCAGACAGATTTATTATGTGAAAGAGCCAAGTACTACAGAGGGAGGAGCTGAGGCACTTGAGCTGCCACTCCCCTTGAAGCTCTGAGACTAGTAAACACACATTCATGTATGCTGGCTCTGTCTCTGAAAGTTAATCTTTGGAGTTCATTTGTTTTCGCTTAGTAAGCATTAAATCTTAGGTTTTAAAATCCTTAGATAAGCTTTCTCTATATATGTGCATTTAAAACAACCATAAAAGTCACAGCACTGCAGCTTACTAAGCTCCCCTTAAAAGAGCAATCCTTGCTAAATGACACTTATAATTTGATTGCTGTAGGTTGCAAAAATATACAGGTTTAAATCACTACACAAAAGTATTCTCTAATAAAATATGGAATATGCTAATTGAATTAGGCCAGGGTTTTTTCTTTTGATTTTTTGTTTACTTTTACTTCATAAAAGAAGGATAAATGAACTTTGAAAATTCTCCCTTATGTGGGGAAGGATGAGTCACAGTTCCCTTCAACTTGTTCTTTGAGTCATACACCACGTTCACAATCCTGACATGTAACCAGGGCCTTAACAGTTTCCCTCAGCAAAAGTTTCTCAGCACCGTATTTAAAACTCTCCTTCCGTATGTCTTCATAATCAGACCCTCTAATGTACTTCAGATCATACTGTAACTATCCAAAACAAAACTCCACCGCTGAGTCTATTCCTCCTATATATTCTTCCATCCCTATATCCAAACAAGGCTGCTCACCTCTCATCTGACCTTTCAAAGGCAAGGAACACCTAGGTAGACAGGAACAATACTGCAGTAACAATGCTGACAATCTGTCTTACTCTGAGAATAATAAAGTCACAAATTAGTATATTCTTGTCCTACAATCACATGGACTATTTGCCAAGGTTATGCTAAATGTCACCACAATGTAAACAACAGGCTTTATTTTCTATCCCCAAATCAGCTGAATTTAGCAAATGGATCAAATAATCCTTAAATTAAACCCAACTTTTCTTACTGAAAGGCACCACAGAAATGCAACTTAGCATAACAGTATGTCTACCCACACTGTAGAGCTCATCAGGCTTAGCTATACCAACTGCTAAGATACTTGAAATGCCAGATAATCACGACTTGAAATTCTGCCTGTGAAATAATGTTCAAATACTCACACTTGCCTGGTTGTCGTTCAAAAGGAGAGAAGACTCAAACTGTACATATACAGAAAATACAAGCTAACCTGTAGACAAAAGTGACAGGAAACCCACCAGGAAACAGCAAAAAGAAAGCAGCGGACAGGCATACACCAAGGACAGCTAGTGAGGTGCAGCAAGCAGGAGCTCCGCATCGTGAAGTGCAGAGTTAACACGTTCAGGGAGAGAGGCTGGTCAGCAAGGAAGCTGAGTCAGGGGCTTTTTTCTTCTACCTTGTACCCAGGAACTGACTTGGACAGTACAGAACGTTTGGAGCCATCCTTTCGTGGAGTGGCAGCTTTGTCTTTTGACTTCTGTCTTCCCTGGAAGGAGTCCTCCTGGCCGTCGGGAGGGCTTTCCCCTTCTGACACGTTGCCTGAGGAGCTGTCCTGGAAAGCAGATAAAAACAGTTTTCCTTGGAATCCAGACAGATCTGATTCAGAACTGAGTATTAAAAATTCATCAATTGAAAAATACAAAGATCTTTCTAAATATAAGAAATCTGTTTCCAGTAAAAAGTACTTATTCTTCTATAAGTACAATTTAACTTTAAGCTAATTCCTTTCCTACCAAGAAGTACCTTAATCAACTTTATTTTTTACTTAAGTCAACAAGAATGAATTACCTACTTCTGCTTCAGCACTTTTCATATCACAAGGGAGTGTACTTGTTTCTTATTATCATAAATATGTACTGTTGTTTTCAGTGGGTGACAAAGGTCATTAGGTCCTTCAAACACATATGCACGCAGTCACAATACTAACTATGACTGTGCCAGCTTCCCCCAGATCTGCAACAGGATCTGACACACTCAACAGGTGATCATGTCATTCATTTTATGGTTCAAGTTTTCTAGCTAGAACAATTCTGTGTTCACATGAATTCTGAAAATTATAAATGAAAACATTAGGCCACCCATGGCCAGGTGACACACACCCGAAGAGATGAGGGATGGGTGTGTGCTGGCCCGCCTGGGGTTTGTGGGTGTGTGCAGACGCTGTGGGTGCCATGGCTCTCCCTCACACACACACCCTACCTTGTAACATGCCTTTGTGTTTCACAACACAGAACTGGGTCACACTGGGTTTAAGCACTATGTACATTTTCTCACACATTAACTATCCGTTGCACTTCTATCCTAAAAATATAATATATTGCCTACTGCAGACATAAGATTTATTTTGGACTTCTACAAGAATTTCCACTATTAACACTCAGATCAATATTTTTTCTTAATTTCTTTACCAGCATTTCATTAAGTCTTAATAAATTCTCCCAGCAAATTTTTAAGTCAAAATCGGTGAAGATGAAAATTCTTGATATGCTGTCAAAATAGTTTCCCAAAACATCAGATTTGCCATTCAAGGGAAGTGGCTTTATCACAGCTCTCCTTCTGCTGCCCAGCAGGAGGCAAGTGGCACCACTCCCAAAATCTAAAGAGGCTAAAATTTCATGTAACAAATATGACAAAGTATGGTTTACACAGTGCTCAAGAAGAAACTACGACAGTTATAGCACGTCCTCAGGTTCAGGTCGGCCACGGTGTGAAATCACGATGGGAGTTACTTCCAGTACACGTTCACAGAAAACTCAAAGCCCTCTTGCACTGCTGGCACCAAAGCCCTGAATACCAGAAGGCTGCTGTTCTCCCCATCCACAGAATATACCAACCTCGCACTGTCTCGCCACCATATCTGGCCATGAAAAGAAAAGTCACGCAGAGGGAGAGTGTGCCTCAGTGGTAGAGCACTGGCCTGGCACGCACCAGGCAACCCCAGCACCGCCAAAAAACAGTCACACAGGAAAGCCCAAGAGCTAGCACAACTCACTAGTTAAAGTTTTCCTATACAAAGCCTAGCATTAATCAACAGAAAACCATTAGTGCTCTCCAAAATATTTTTCCCTGTAGCAAAAGATCAGTCTATTTAGAATTTTAATCTACATTGTCAGAAAGTCAGATAAAAGTTAATAAACATGTTTAGTACCCTTGCCTAATGTGCTCGTAAGAAAATAAAGCAGCTATTTGAAATACAAAACTTACCAAACACCATGTACAGCTTGTACACATTTACATACACTTAATGAACTGCTTGGTCAAAGCTTTCTGGAAATGATACGCAACTGTCCTTCTCAAAAACAGTGTAGTGACCAGCCAGCTCAATCTAACCTTCGGAGGAGGCAGCTGGTGGACAGACAACAGGAAAGCACATTCCGCCTCCTAAGGAGAAACGTTCCTACCGAAGTGCCCTTATGCTTCCGCTTCTCATCACCATGCCCATCTTCAGCATCATCTGAATCACCGTCACTGTCCAGGGCAGGGAGCTCAGGGTCCAGAGGGGGCTCATACAGGGCTGTGTTCAGAGGCAGATACCGCAGTTCATCTGGTGAGTACCTAAATTCAGAGACTGCTTTGATTATTAAACACGAACAACTTAGCTTTGAGCTGTAAAAATGGCCATTAGCTTCCTATTCCCAAATGCTTTTGAAAACAATTATAGAAACCGTTCATTTTTCCTCCTGGTTATCACGAAGGAATAAAACCCTGAGTATTTTTTCAGGAGACTGATCATATAGCCTATGCATTTGATTCCTGCTGTTGAAAGATAATGCCTCTCCCTTTCACTCTCAACTCAGTAAAGAAAAAAATAAAAGATGCCAGCAGACAAGGGTGAACTTGGGGTGATGAGGAAGAGTAGATCAACACAAGGGCCACAGCTGCTGCCTGTTCGCATCCACCTTCTCCGTGCCCTGGGAGGCTGTCACCCCTCGAGCTACACTCTTCCATTTGTAAACAGTAATAACAACCTAGTTCATAAAACCAACATGAAAATTAAATGAATTAATGCACGGAAATCACAGCAGTGCACAGTTAAGACTAACTGCTCGCAATAAATTATTTTAGACTACGTGGGAAGTATGTATCCTAATGTTTCATCGTCTGTCTCGCGCTGCAGAATGATGGTCCCTTCCCCGTGGTCAGACAGCACCCCCCCCCACTCTCTTCAGGAAGGGACCCTGGATCAGTAGCTCCTTCCACTAAAGGAAAGGCATTGGTAGAATGGCATGATTCTTCATCACCTGCGGACCCAAAACAAGTCAAGTTTTATACTAAAAAATCTGCCCATTATCTAAATTTGACTTTCAAATAGTATCATTCTCTGTGGACACTCGCTATACCAGCAAATATGTTTCCAGAGTAAGGTTTAAAGCTGACGCTAAAATACTGAAACAATGAATTCACTGGCCTAGGGATTTTGTTCATTTGGTTGGCTTGGTTTAGTTTTTGATTACGAAGAGGCTGGGAAGAGGAAACAAGCAGGACTTGTGACGCACACTAG
Organism: Petromus typicus; assembly: GCA_004026965.1. Classification (NCBI taxonomy): domain Eukaryota; kingdom Metazoa; phylum Chordata; class Mammalia; order Rodentia; family Petromuridae; genus Petromus; species Petromus typicus. Next base: position 142,627 of record PVIR01000500.1, read on the forward strand.
AAGCAACCACCGAGCCATGCTAGCCAGGCGGCAGGCACCACAGCCCTGCTCTGCTGGTCACTCTGCCCATCAGTGCTTCTCAAACCCTTATCTGCACATGAATCATGAATCACTGTACAACTGAAAAGCATACCTGGGCAGAGGGCATGGAGCTGTGTCTAGGGTTCTGCATTTCCAGCAGACACCAGTGCTGCTGGCACCAGGGACCACACTGTGACCTAAGAATGCAACACAACTTCTGGCACCTATCCGTGACAAACCCAAAGCAGGTGGGCAGAGACGTGGCACTCAGCTAGTGTCCAAATTCTGGCTCAAGGGCATTCTCCACCACAGAAGCAGAGAAGATGGAGCTCATGCAGACCCTACACAGCATCTCTGGTGTTTCGTGGCAAGTACCCAAGGTTCGGAAGCCCGTAGCTACGTGCACTGAATACCTCTTGTAGTACTCCTGGAACTGTCCGGGGATGAGAGCCACTGGATAAGAACTGACCTTTGTCCGTTCTGTGGGCAACACTTTGTACTTCCCCTGAGGCACCTGGATAACCTGTGTTTAAGAGAGACACAAAACTGATTCCACCCTAGGATCCCAGTGGAGGAGAAGAAACTTCCCAAGTGCTGCACTGAACGCACACACCCCCAACCAACGAAAGAAGCAGAATGCGACAATGGAAGCTACAATCTAAGAGGACGGCTGGTACCTTCTAGTTCCACGTGTGATGGTGTGGGCACTAGTTCACACAAGCACAATTTCTGAGAAGAGGTAGTATATCTCCCGTTCACCAGTAACAGCAGTGTGCTCGGGGTCACGCTGCTCATAACCTCTGCAGCTCAACATCCTCCTCTGTGACATGGAAACTATACTATCTCCAACCTCATGTGGTCACTGTGAGAATTAAGCGCCAGACACACAGAGGCATACATCTGTGAACCCAACTTGTTGGGAGGTGAGGCACAAGGACTGCAAAGTGAGGGCCAGCCTGGACAACTCAGTGAGATTCTGTCTCAAAACAAAACCTCAGTGTTAGACTTCTCGTCAACATGTGTGAGGCCCTGTATTTGATCTCCAGAACCCCAACAAGAAAATAGAAAAGCAAACCGAGCATTATTCCACCCATCCTTAAAAAGCTATCTTAATTTCTGGGGAACAAAAGGGTAAGGAGCTTGTACCAAAACCATAACAGTAAATGGGAAATAACCACTGAGGTGATAAGCAATCACTAGACTCAGGTAAACGTAAGTCATCCTACATGTGTCTGTAAGTCAAAATAAGCTCTTCTTTCTTCCATTCGTTCCCGATTTAGGTTGCTGTTAAATTCAGCTGCTTTTTTGGCAGCTTTCTTAATGTACTCAGGCACTTTGCTGGCTTCAACTTTCTGAGTATTCTGTTGTTGCATTTGCTGAAATAAAAATATTACAGATGGAAGTCACACATAACTTTACAGAATGACATTCTCCTCATCCCAAATAAAAGATGCCAATCACCTGAGTTACTTACAGAATACTCTTTATAATGATCTGTAATGCGCTGACGTTCTTTTTCTTGGAGAATAACAGAATATTCAGCATGTTTGGCTGGATATTCTTTTATCATTAAGTCAATCACTTCATCACTGCGTAATGCCGTTAAACCTGTATTTTTTTTAAAAAGTAAAGAAGGTCTTTAAGGCTACGCAAAGAAAAATACTTTTTGAAAAAAGCTTCTTCATCAAACTTTATGCAAAAGGCTTCACAGTAATTGAGGCAAAATATCTTCTCATTTTTTTTCTTTTGGGGACAGGATCTCCAGGCTGACTTCAAACTTGTAGTGATCCTCCTGCCTCAGTCTCCCTAGTGCTGGTATTACGGTAGGAGCCCCCACCCCCAGCTGCAAAGTATTTTAACACACTTTAAAAATAATATAAGTTAATATTCATAATAAAAAAGCCAAAAAAGGATTAAATCACACAGGCAAAGAATTCAATTATTCACCCAAAGGAGTTTTAGATTTTATACAGCATAAACAAATATTCCTTTACTTAGAAACCATTTTCTGTTTGCTTGATTTTTCAGCTCTGGTTTTGTATTAGCACATGTTTATAGTACATCATGGTTATATTCACTGTGGGCGAGCTGGTACATGGACTAACAAGTCCCACGTCTTCCACCCACTTAGCCTCCTCTCCTACTGCCTTGCCATCTGAGAAAGACCTCTCTCCTAACGTCTACAATTATCTTTTAACTTTGTAGTTATATTTTGGATCTCTCATATAAAAGAAACCATGTGATGTTTATCTTGTATATCTAATTTATTTCACCTAACATATGATCTGAGTATACCATTTCCTACTAATGACTCAAGATTTATCTTCTTTGTAGCCAAGTAACATCTGAGGATGTATAAATTAAGTAATGATGTCCACTAACCATTAACTATGTAGTACTTTTTAAATGTTTTCAACGTACTTTTTCCTAGTCTTCAAATTTCATGTACTAAAAATATAACAAATTTCAAAAAGATCATTACTATATATGTATATACATATATACTTGAAATAGTTTCCAAGACTAGTATTTCATCATGTTAAATGAATACCCATGAGTTTATATGAAATAGTATCTATGTTCTATTACAATGCTCATGAGTATATAAATAGTAATATAGAAGTAAAACTTCAGCAAAATTTGTCTCTTTTTCTTTTCCTTTTTTTTTCAGTATCAGGGCTAAACTCAAGATCGTATGCTTGCTAGGCAGGCACTGTGCCATTGAGCTACATCCTCAGCTACAAAATTAAGGAGTAAAGATGTCTGGGTTCAATCCCCAATACCACACAAAAAAAGATAAGGATTCACACTTTTTAAAAAAATACAAATTTTAGGACCAGGGATTTAGCCCCATGGTTCTAGCGCCTGCCTTGCAAGTGCAGGGCCCGGGTTTGATCCCGGGTAGCCATACGCAACAATTCTGGACATGGAGACTCACGCCCACCAGCAATCAGAACCACACACCACAGTGGCTCACGCCTATAATCCCAGCACTTGGGAGGCAGAGGCAGGAGGACAGCTGTGAGTTCAAAGCTGAACTCAGGACCAGCCTGAACTACAAAAGTGAGACCCTGCCTCAAAAAACAAACAAACAAAAAAATACAAATTTTAGCTGAGTATGGTGGGTACCTATAATCTCAACACTCAGGAGGCTAACACAGGAAGACCTCTGAGTTTGAGGACAGCCTGGGTTACAAGAATTCTAGACCAGCCTTAACTACACAGCAAGATTCTATCTCAAAATCACCAAAAGCAAAAAAAAAAAAAAAGAGAGAGAGAAGATAATCTTAAAAAAGAAACACAAAATTTGCACACAAAACATAAACATTTGGCAGCACCCTGAAAGTTACTGTAAGAAAATCATATTATTATAAAACACAAGCTTCTTTCTCTTTTCCATTTCAATAGTAAAAATAAACACTTAAATAGTTGAATTTATTTCATTAATTATGTAAAATATCCAAAAAAAGGAGATAAAGACTTATCCAATACTATCTACAAAATACGTGCAGCTTGAAAAATTCACATTACCTAGAGTGCACTGAGTTTCTGTAATGACATTGAGCTCTCTCAGGTAGAGTTTCTCTTTGTGAGACAAATCTCGTCGCTCTAAATCTCCAAAAAAAAAAAAAAACCAAAACACTATTAAAAATAATAGACATTATACATTTATAAAACTTCTCACAGCTTAAAAATTGGTTTTTTTAAAAAAAAACACTTCAAATTAGATAGTCTCAGTATTAAGGGAATGTTACAAATCAAGGAAATTAAAAAATGAAACGAACAAGAGTAACCTGAAGTAGAAATGTGACATAATAACTACACTAACATGATTAATCAGGCACAGCCTTTCTGAAATTCAGACACGGATTACACGGCTATCTGCATTGCTAAGGGTGAGGAGCAATGGGAAAGAATCCAAAACTCTTAGCTACAGAGTAATTTTTTTCTAAAATTTCTGCCCCAAACTTCACCTTTCTCACTTTGCCTTTCAATCAATTTGTGAGATAAAATATAGCAATAGCACGAAGAAATGTTGAATAGTCAACAAAAACCAGCAAGAACATGAACATATAATTTGCATACAAAAATTCAGAAGTAGACATTTGATCATACAGAATTATTATTAGTTAAAATTTAGATGTGATTTATCAATAAAGTAAGACTTAAATACCTGGATATTTCCGTTTAAAGGAGGTCACACCCAAATATTCACTGACTTGTTCCTGAAGCATATAGTACTCCCCTGTCTCATCAGGTGGCCATTTGTACTCAATCAGATTTTCTGCTGGATAGTAACTAAAGCTAAGCACAGAAATATATATTATGCTTTACATGGCAATTATTACCTTCTAATTACTTTTGTCTTTGAGATATTTAGGTATTTAAATTCTTTGTTATGACTTATGTTCACCAAAGAAAATTACAAAATAAGTTAGAAGGACGAACACTTAAAGTGCATCAAAAAATTGAAAATATTTTATGTACACCACAAGGAACCAAGACTTAAAACAGCTACCAACAAACGTATGTTCAGACTGAGAGACAAGGCCAGCTCTGAGTTCTCTGAGCTTTGTAGTCACTCATTGTAGTAATTCATCTTCATGGGATACTACGAAGCAATGGCAGGGGTTTTTTGCTGCTTGGTGGGTCCCTAACACCTGAGAGCTCAGAACTGTTTCTTGGTGAGCTGACCTATCTACACCCCGTATATGTTTTGTTTTGTTTTTGTTTTTTGGGGGTGGTCTTTCTGAGACAGGGATTTGCAATACAGTAACATATAAAGAACTCCCATAACTCAACAACAACATAAATTTGTTTTAAGGGCCAAGAATAAGTAGATACTTCTCCAAAGTTATAAATGCTTGAGAAGCACATAAAAAGATTGATAACATCACTAGTCCTTATGGAAATGCAAATCAAATGCTCCATAAGGTATCACTTCACACTTCTTAGGTAACTACTGTCCAAACAAAATCTGCAAGGATGCTGGCAATGGAAATTGTACAACGGATGGGAATGAGAGACAGTGTAGCTGCTAAGGAAAAAGTGTCACGATTCAGAAAGAATATCCTACAAGTCTTCATGCCTTGGAAGCAGGAGAGAAAAAAACGGAGCTAATGCAGAGGAGAGAAACACACTAGAAAGTATTATTAAACAGTGCAGTTCCAGTACCTGAGATCCTGGCTGGAGGTCTCACAGCTCCTGGAGCTGTCTCCTGAGCCCATCCGCCTCCTTTTGGATGGCTGAGTTCCATCATTTGAATTATCTTCATTATCATCCTGAGCATTTAAGATTCAAAAATAGTAATTAGAGAAATACAATAAATAATGGAAAGGATAATTTGTATCTTTGTGGTCTTGGTGAAAGTATCAGTAAGTGAAAGCATTGTTAAGGACAACTAGTTATACAAATGTTAATCTCCTATAATCATCAAAAGGGAGTAGGAATCTCCTGTAATCATCAAAAGAAGACCTGGAACAACACTAAAACCCAATCTTCAACTGAAACAAAATTTTCAATTAATATGTAAATCTAAATCCATGTTTACTTTCTTATCAATTTGGATTAAAATGCCTTCTACTTTTAACAAACATAAAAAGTGCTCCATCACTCAAAAATCAAATCAAACTCTCCGACCTATGCTAGGAAACTCAACTTAGAATTGGTTCACAGGACTACCCTTTGTTAGGCATTGTGTCCTTGTCAAAGAACCACCAAAGGGCTAAGAACAAGTCGCCAGTCCTCACCACTCACCTATACTACGAAATACTCTTTAATACGGGCCAATAATTTATAATACAGTAACACATCCAAAAGACAGCTGTCTGTCTATATCCACATAGTTTTTTAAAATGCACCCTACCATGTAACAAGCTAGAAGTTCAACCAGTAAGGAAAGGAGTGAGTATCAGATGTCAGAAAACTGATTTATTTACATATTAACCCAGGCTTACAGTCAAAAATCAGTTTTTAAAGTATCCTGGTCCCCTGGCTACATATAAATGCAACAACATACTGACACACATAAATCATGACACTGAAAATGAAAATAAAAAGGCGTAACAGAGGTGTGGCACGCCAGCGCCCAACTATCTGGCCACTTATGGTGCCCTTGCCCCTCACTAGCTGTGTTGTTCTTCTCTGAAAGCTCCTATCTGAAAATCCAGGCCCCTACTAAGACCTACATCATGTAGTTAATGTAAGGACTAAGTAAGGTAATATATGGAAAGCACTAGCAAATAACTGCTAAATGTTCAAAAGTATTACAACAATGAAAATAAAAACTCCAGTGTTTCCAGTCCCTATGAATTTATTAAGATTATTTTCCGAACAGCAAAATACACAAAACATTCTTCTTTAATCCTTATATGCATTCAGGATTCTTTCCTTGGTTTTCTCTTTCCCTGTCGCTCGGTCTTCTCTTAAAAAAATAGCATTCAATTAAAAAGCCATATACTCCTTTTAAGACTAGCAACCGAAGTATGAACTGAAAAACAGCCCATTTTCCCCAAATTAACATTTAACGTTATCACAATTGCAATGCTTCATTTTCAATACTTCAGACACAATTCATTGTAAGCATCCAAGTATCTTTTTTCTATTTTACTCGCTTCTGAGCACTTTAAGGGTTTTTATGTCATTTTATTATCTCCCTATGGTTCAAAAATATGCTATACTCAAAAAGACAAAAGACAAATTAAAAAAAAAAAAAGAGCTAGTAGGAAAACCCTCAAAAACAGCTAAGCCACAATTTCATATATTTGGGAAGTGTTTTAAATTTGCTACTGCAAATTTTAGACAAACGCACAATTACATAAAGTATGCATCCGGTCGGCTGGCCCTTCTCCACAGAGAAACTGCAGTATACAACGGACAGACCGTTCTAAGAATGTATGTGTAACCGTGAGGCTGACTAATAAAAAGTTTACGTTCAGATCCCCAACTTTCAAGATCAGAGACTTGAACGGAGAGTTCAGCGTGGACAAGCGAAGGGGCAGCGTGAGCTCGGCAGGTGCCGGGCGGGCCTGGCGCGTCCAGGGACAGCGCTGCCGGGGGCCGGGGGCCGGGGGGTCGGGGGGCCGGGGGCCGGGCGGGGCCTGCGCGGGCCGAGCCGCCGCGTCCCGCCTCCATGGCGGCTCTCCACAACTTGAGATGTTTAAAACGTCCTCCCAGCCTGCGGCCACCACTCCACCCTGACTTTGGGACGGAGTTCTGCGGCAGCGCACCTTCCTCCTCACTTTCGGGCTCTCAAAGCCCCGAGTTATTTCCACTCCCGGACGGCGCGAAGTTGGTGAGTTTGGCCACCGACCCCGCCACGTCCCCACCGCCTCGCCGGGAGTTCTAGGCGCCGGGACGCGCCGCCGCCGACTTGTTGCTCGGAGGGGGGGCGCGCCGCCGGCCCCGGCCCCCGACCCCCGGCCCCGGCCCGTGCCCCCCGACCCCCGGCCCGTGCCCCCGGTCCTCGGTCCCGGCCCCCGGCCCCGCCCCGTGCCCCCCGGCCCTGGCCCCGTCCCGCGTCCCGTCTGCAGGCCCGCTCGAGCCCCAACAGGGAGGCCGCCGTGGGGACGCTCCTCACCTTCGGGGACGGTGCTCCGGGGCTGGCCGGATCGCTGTCGCACGGCCGCGGGGACAGCGCCGCCCCGGGCCCGGCCGCCGCCGCCATCAGCCCGAGCGCGCCGCGCCGCCGCCGCCGCCGCCGCTTCCGCCGGGCCCCGGCCGCCGCCGCCGCCGCCGCCCCCGCGCGGGCCGCCCGCCGCCCCGGCCCCGGCCCCGCCCCCTCCGCCCGCCCGCCCGGGGGCCGGCCCCTGCCGCCGCGCGCCCCGCGGGCCGCCGCCACCGCCATCCGGCCTCGCCGCGGCCGCCTCCGCTCGGACCCGCGCCCGCGCAGCCGCCGGAGCCCGCACCCGCCGCCCGCCGCCCGCACGCCTCGGCGCCGCCCCGCCCCGGCTCGTCCCCGCTCGGCGCGCTCGCCGCCGCCCCTTCCCCGCCGCCCCCGGCCCGGCCCGGCCCGGCCCCGCGCGTCAGCCGGCGCCCCGCCCCGCGCAGCCCGCTCCCACCGGGGTCCGCGCTCCCCTTCCTCCTGGGGTGCCCGCCCTCCTCCCCGCCGGCGGGGTCCCTGCGCCCTCCCACCACGCTGGGGCCCCGCCCCGCCCCGCCCCCTCGGGGGTCCCCGCCCCTCCTCTAGCGGGAGGGTCCCCTTCCCCTTCCCCTCCCGCCCCTCCGCAGCCCGCACTCTTCCCCTGCCCTCCCCTCCGCTCCCCTCCGGAGATCCCCCGCTCCGCGCGGCGTCTTTGTTCCTGCCCTCCTGGGCTGCCCCGGCCCGCTGCGCGGAAGACGCGCTAGCACAGATGCCCTGGCGGTTCTCGCGTCCGTGCGCCCCACGATCTCGTGGGAACACAGCCGCGGCCCAGAGCCCGTGTACTGCACGGGCCGCAGAGGCTGGAGGCCAGCAGGGGACAGCGGCAGTGCGTCAGTGACCTCCTGCCTGGGGCGGTACACACTGGGGGGCTCTCCCTGGACAGCCTCTCACCTGCCGTGGTTTCCTCACAGCAACAAGGCTGAGATGAGGGGCAGTGACCCCTGCACGGCCAGCACGCTCCGCCCGCCATCACCAGGACCTGGGCTGGCACTGCTAACTACCGCTCTGCACTCCAGTTACTGAGAACCTCCTGCGAAGGCCGCACTCCCGCAAAGACTGGAAGAACAGCGTGCGGCATCTCCTCCATCCAAAGTCTGCCAAAACCAAGGGGCTTTCCCCAGCCTCTCTCCACTGACCAGGCCCTCAGTCAGGGTCTCTGCAGCGTCCTTGATCGTTCTAATTTGGCTTAAGAATTAACCAGATTTTAGAAGTAAGGGATGAAATACACAGAGAGAGTGTGACTGAGAGGCACAGGGTTTGAATCCCACTTTTGCTCCTTAGCTGTGTAATCATAGGTAGTGTCTGACCTCTCTGGCCTCATTTGTAGGACAAGAAGAAAAATGTCCACTACACTGTTCGAAAAATATCCTAAGACAAACCAGCTAGGTAAAGACTGTTAAGTGATAATATACAAGGAACTGTTCATCTGTTACCAAATACCACTTTCTGTTTACTTAGTTAAGCCCTCAGTTGATACAGAGTAACAGCACCAGAGAGGTGGCTGAGGCGCAGGACACGCTGAGAGTGTGCTCTACTAACCTGCAGTGAGTTTTACAATCTCGTGAAGTTACCATACCGGGATCAATAGCGACAATGCATTTAGCAATTGGGAGGACGATGGCTAGCTGTGTACGCTGCTTAACGCTGTTCCGCCGGTGGTTTCTGAAACTCAGTTCAGTTAAAGGCAGAGTGGAAGACGAGGAATCCGAGCAAGAGTCAAAACAACTCTGACAAGTGTTACTGCAAAAAAAGTAACAGAGGAAGGGGGTCACTGAAGAGGTGGAAAAGACCCATGAATTAGAGATTTCAGTAAGAGTGAAGACTTGCTGTCTTCAGAGCATTGGGGGTCGTAAGCTGGAAGGACAGAAAATGATCGCTAGAAGATTACTTGCTTGAAATCAAGATTTCAAAAGCTTCATTGGGGTTCAGAATGGCCAAGTACAGACCAAGGGAAGGCTAAGACCGGATAAGGGAAGGGATACAAAGCTCAAGATCCTACCTTTGCACAATTGTACACGGCTAAAAATGACCCTGAGAACTGAAATCATGCAAAGCAATTATAAAGAATGTAATTGCTGTGATAGTAAAGAACTTTTGCCCGAACAATTTAAAAGCTATACAGCTAACTTTAAATTTTAAAATTCATGTAATTAACACATTTAAAGGTAGTATTTATTTAGTACAGTGCAAAGCATGTACACTAAGACTACCACCAGAAAGGTGGAGGATCTGTGCTTTATTCTTTAAAGCAATTAAGCAACAGTAAGTGTGTTGCTCTCTTCTTGACCTGTAGTTTCTTTTTTCTGTCTTAATAAATTCTGATTTTTAAATTTGAATTCACTACTAGCAATTTCTACCTCAGTGTGATGTTTGGAGATGTATCCATGAATTTCTTTAATGTGAAGTCTTATCAACATCACTGTCTATAGATCTTTTTTTTTTTTTTAGCAGTGCTCGGGATGGGAATCAGGACCAGGCAGGCATGGCGCCAAGATCATCTTCTGTCACAACCATTTAAACTAATCTGTGAAATCTGGGGCAGATCCCATAGCAGTACCCCAAAGTGCAGTGTGACCTTCACTAGATAATCTTTTCCCATTGACTTCTAAAATGAGCCAGACTGTGCCAGCAGCAAAGGTTTCACCTCTCTCTACTAATAGACTTCTTTCAACATGACCAGTAATGTCAACACCTGGACTTGAATGCTAGCCAACCTGATTGAGACTCTTTATTTATTAGAATTTTAAGTTCAAGGTCAGAGAAAGTCTATATCTCAGCTACAATCAGCCGTCCATTCCTAGAGCTATTTAAATTAAAAGATGTTGAAGCAGCTTCGCCATCTTTTTCCTACTTACGGGACTTTTTCTCTCTGGCTCCCACAGTACTGCCTGCACATTTACTGAAGGCTGATAGCTCACCCTATCTGCTTTGGTTTACTGGCATCATTTTTAAATTTGCTAATCACATAATTTCACTTCTAGCATTATTTGTCTCTATTTGTATTTTCATGTTTCTTACATAATTTCTTCTTCTTTTAGTTTTATTATGTATAGACTATATTCAAATAAAGTGTCCACTCTGAAAACAGGAAGTGTAAGCCACCAAAATAATATCAATTGGAAAGCTAAGGATGTAAGTCAGAGAGAGTTGCTTGCCTGGCATGTACAAGGCCCTTAGTGTTCAGTCCTGAATATCCAAAACACAAAGAAGAAAATATTATAAACTGGTGTCTCAAAGCTAGTCATGGTGGTATACCTATAATTGCAGTGCTCAGGAGACTCAGGAGGGAACATTGCTACAAATTCAATTAGAGCTTCAAGTTTTCTTCCCCAAGAGGAAGTGTCTTTGTGTGTAACCTGATTCCACAGGATTAGCCAGCCTCATCTGAAGCCACACATCCTCCTCCTCTTAAACACCGGCTCCAGCTTCTTTGGTCCAGGAGAAGGCCTCAACCTGGAGTCATTCAACCTCTGTCTTATTCTTCTGCAAAGAATCAGGAAAGGCTAGCCATTCCGCTGGGTAAAAACATTTATAGACATTGATCGTGCTCCGAATCTGTTTCAAGGTATCTTGGCAGTAACTGTGATCACAGGCTGTGGCCTTACATTCTTCCCAGAGATCTCTACCATGTAATGCGCAGTCAGTGAGGCTCTGAGACAAGGTGTTCTCTTTCTTTGCTGGGACGCTGGCCTCTGCATCCAGTCAGTTAGCACACAGGGCTTCCATACAAGCTCCTTGGGCCTTTCTCCCCATGTCCATCTCCATGGCTTCACCTTTCTCTTACAGGGGGTCCGCCTTGTTGGGATCCAGGGCCAACCCCATCCCCGGTTCTGCCCTACAGATTAAGTGTGGTCCCAGGCATGTCATATATGGGAACACTCCTTCCACAGCACTGCCTTCTGGTGACCATCCCAGTTTAGGTGTTTTCAGCTGTTACAAACAGATTTCTTCCTCTGAATCTTGCTTTTGGCCTTCAGCATTGTGCTGTCCTGTGCACCAGTACTTCACCCAGGCCCTAATCTCTTCTTTCTTTCTTTCTTTCTTTTTTTTTCTTTTTTTTTTTTTTTTTGTACTAGGAATTGAACCGAGGGCCTTTGCAATGTGTGACATCCCCAGCCACATTTTAATTTTGCAAGAAAGTATTATAGGTATAGTGGACCCCTGTCTTATAAACTCAACTCATTTTTGAGGGCTGGTTGTAGGTCAAGTTGGTTGTTAGTCAAGACTATATGCCCCATAAGAAATCATACATATCCATGATGCATACTGAACCTCGAAATGCACCCATTAACTAACATTTTCATAATAAAAGTGTTGTAGAATGTGCATAATTTACCAGAGACACCAATAATTTTCCTAGTGTATTTACCAAAAAGTTATAAAATGTAGTAGTGGTACTGATTGCTGCTGGGCGTGAGTCTCCACACCCAGTATGGTATGTGGTTACCGGGGATCAAACCCGGGTCCTTGCGCTTGCGAGACAGGCGCCAGAACCACTGAGCTAAATCCCCGGCCCCAACATGACATTATTATTAAGCAAGTAAATGCAGTGATTAGCTCTTTCTCCACCTGGGTGAGTCTTCTTTACAAATATTTGTAGCTCTGTCCACTTTTTCAGGGTTTCCTTTATTCTAGTAGAAGGTTGCTGAGCTGATGGTTGATCCCCACCACTTCAGAAAGCCCCTGACATTCTCTGTTGCTCAGGCAGAAGTTGCTAAAGTTTCACTGTAGACAACTCCTCTGCATGTTACTCCACATCACCGCTGTCTACGTGCAAGCCTATGCTTGCTAGAGTGACAGTATCATCAACCAAAGGCTCCTCTACATGACTTCAAAGTCTCTCTTGTGTATAATTTTAGGTCACACTTTCTTCTATACAGATTTCAGTGTCCTTAGAGAAATGCAGGCCCAAGATTGCTCAATTAACCTTCCAGAATTATTCCTTTCAGAACTCTTTAAAGGTAAAATATGAGGGCCGGGGAGTTAGCTCAGTGGTTCCGGCGCCTGTCTCGCAAGCGCAAGGGCCCGTGTTCGATTCCCCGGTAACCACATAACAATACTGGGTGTGGAGACCCACACCCAGCAGCAATCAGTACCACATACCACAGTGCCGGGCGTGGTGGCTCATGCCTGTAATCCCAGCACTCGGGAGGCAGAGGCAGGAGGATTGTGATGTGAGTTTGAGGCTGAGCTCAGGGCCAGCCTAAACCACAAAAAAGCGAGACCCTGTCTCAAAAAAAAAAAAAAAAACCTAAAGGTAAAATATGTATGTGAGACCATCCAGACACACTTTGGGTACAGTTCCTTCGTGCATAGCTTCTTAAAATTAGCTATAACCTTGTGGTCTATCAGCTGGAGTAGAAAAGTTGTATTAGGAGGAAGGAACTCCACTGAGAGCCACTGGAATTCTTCAGCCAATTCTTCTTCCAGTTCTTGTAAGTGAAGAGGACCACTGTTCATGGTGAGGAGAGCCTTGCATTGTCGTCGTCCTCAGCATCGGGGTAGTAAGCAGCTGAGGATCAGGTTTGGAGGCCCCGACCAGGAGGGTGAGCACACAGTCACCACGCAGACTCCGGGGAGTGTTTCAAGAACTGTTCCACATTTAATGCAAAATATAGTCACTTTTATAGTAAATGGTAGAGGGTATAAACATGCAAATGGGGACGGTCGAAGATTGGTGAAAGTGTATAGATTGACTGAAGAGGCAGTCTTGCTTTTGGCTGAGGTAGAGTCACAACGAGGTGGAGTCACAATCAGCAAGCACGGCTGAACTTTAGTGAAAGCCTGGCTTTCACCTACATTGAGTGGCAAATTGTTGTTCTCTACATATTTCTTAACAGTATGATAAAAAGCCTCCCTGATCCACTCAAGAAAAAGCATTCTTGTTGCCTGGGCTTTTGTGTTAGATCGCTTAACACCAGAATGCAGTGGAGAGTCAGTGCAGCAAAGGCTATTGTTCACCCCAGTATAAGTCATATCTCATACAGTGCTAGAACTTGCCGGATAAATAATACTGTTGAGCAAAATATTAACAATTGAATAAACAAGAAATAGATGTGAGGTCAGGATGGACTCCAATAAGGGATATTATTACTGGGAAAAGCGATGATTTAAGTAAGTAGTAAAAATTTTAGGAGTTCGAGTCTAGTTGAAGAAAGTCAGTCACTGGAGGTTTGCCTGTGAAGGACCTTCACTCCTACCACTCTCAAATTCTCTCCAACCTCCTCTCTCCCCTCTGCTCTGCCAGCAAGAGACCATAGACTGAAAATTCTAAAATCCTGAGCCAAAATAAATCTTTCCTCCTTTAAGTAGATTTTCTCAAATATTTGTCATAGCAACCGAAAGCAAGAAAATAAATATAACTGCTAAGTATAAATGTAAAAGTGTAGCTTTTGTTTGTTGCTGTTAAAATAGTACAGTTAAGAAGCCTCAATTGAAGATAATAATATAGCTAATTGGAATAATGATGTTCACAATATACACATTGCATTTATTTTTTAAAAGTTGAGAAGTAAACACTGTTTAGGATATGTGTTTAGCTATTCATAATAAAGAGCAAACACCAAGGCCAATGCCACGTAAGATTCAGTTTCATGTTTAGCTTCTACCCAGCTGTCCCATGCAACATCCCAGATCCATCTGCTAGCAACCTGTGAGAGAAATTTTTAAAAGACCACATTTCAATTGAACATGTTAAGAGTTTTTAAATCCATACTAACTTGATGTTTTAAAAATTATATCAATATCTGGGCCGGGGATATAGCTCAGTGGTTCCGGCGCCTGTCTTGCAAGTGCAAAGACCTGGGTTCAATCCCCGGTAACCACATAACAATACTAGGCGTGGAGACTCACCCCAGCAGCAACCAGTACCACATGCCACAGTGCCGGGCGTGGTGGCTCACGCCTGTAATCCCAGCACTCAGGAGGCAGAGGCAGGAGGATTGCTGTGATGTGAGTTTGAGGCTGAGCTCAGGGCCAGCCTGAACCACAAATCGAGACCCTGTCTCAAAAAAAAAAAAAAAAAATTACATCAACATCTTAGAAAGCTGTATTCAAGAAGTCATTTGTCCAGTTTTCTCTTTTTTGAGGAGACTCGGGAGTGCTATTGACTGGTTCTCTTTCTCCTTTGCTGGGAGCTCACAGTGGTCTTACAGAATGTGCCCTGGGAAGAAACAGAAGGTTTTGTTTTCTGGTCTAATAGATCCAGATACAGTACTATCCTGATGTGTTATTGGCCATGATTAGACATCTTTCTTTCTACCTTTACAATGATCCCAGCCAAAAGCTTCCTGGGACTTTGTCTTCAAGAAATGGCAGTGGTGACAAGAATAATCTATTGTATATAATCGTTATGCCTTTGCTTTATTTACCAAGTCACATGTGACCTGAGGCTTCTCCTATCAAAAGGGTGACTTTGTTTACCATCTTTTGAATATGAGTTGGCCTTATGATTTGATTTGCCCAGTGCAGTGTAACATTGTGCAACTTCCAAGTAGAACAATTAGGTGTCTTGTTCTCTCCCTAAAAGAAAGCTGTGCTGAGAATCCTGTGGAAGGACAGCCACTCAGTCCACTGGAGTGTAATGTCTTACATGTAGGGGAGCTTAAGTTCCCTGCTAGTACCAGCTACGAGACATATGGGAGGGCTGCACAGATCTCCAGGCCCTGTTGAATCAGCTGGTGACTATAGGAACATCTGTGAGACCAGCCAGAGACCAAGACGTGGGTCCAGAAGAGCTTCCCCACAGAATATGAACAGAGAGGGGGAAGTTATTTTAACCTTCTGTGGTTGAGGCAGTATTCTTCAGTGCTATTGGCTAGCCTACTTCCTGACCCCACATTATGCCGCTCTGCACAATGACATTTGTCCAATAGACACCCCAAATGTGCCTCTCCCCTGGAGGTTTGCCCTAGAAGTTTGCCTTGCTAGGAACCATCCCCACTGTTCTTGGCACTGCTGTTCTCGGCAGTACAAGTACCTCTAGGGCCCTCCAGCATATCACCTACCTCTGGAGAACATGTCAGCATCTAGAATTTTTCTGTCACTTCAGCAGGTGTGTCCTGTACTTCTCGTGGGACTAGGACTGCTCTGTGCTGACTGTGGTTCCACGGCCCCTGCGGCTGTCTGGGTTGGTATTTGGTGCCTTCCTCCATGCAGCTTTACAGACTGCCACAAACTTGTTCTCCTTCCATCTCCCACATACTTATAACTCAATTCCCTGGTTACTTACATGGCCTGGGACAGCATCTTTTTCTTTAAATCTAACAATAATAATAACCTTATAGAGGATTCTACGCTGGCATCTTTATTAAAGATTTTTAATACCTATGATCTCATATAAACTTTACAATACTTCTGGGAAGTAGACTTTTATCATTAGCATTTCATGGATGGGGAAGCCATGCCAAGGCATACTGAGTGTGTGTTGCTACTATAACTCCTACCTGTGCAGTGTGATTCTAAAACCTAGGTTTTAACATATCCATATCATTCTATTTCCTTAGATTCTAAAACTGTTTGCTTTTTCCCTTGACTAGAATAAAAACGTCTTGAAATTCCTGGCTAATATCTTATAATTCTTTGTATGTTTCTCAAAACATACATTACTGTCCAAAATAAATCCAATTAATTAACTTAAAAACATTAAATTGTCAAGATTGCTATGATCAAGAAACAGGATAATACTGCAATTTTGTAAATGAAGAGCAAAATGCTATTTATAGGTTAATAGTTTTCAAATAATTTATAATAAAATAAAATATATTTAACAAAATTATCTTGCATTACAGAAGCACCTCAGGAATGCAATGCTTTGGAGTTTTCATAATAAATACCAGGTCAGGAAGGAGAAGTTCAAATTGACAGGTGCTGAATCAGTGGGGTACTTACATTTATTGCTTGGCCAGTCTTTTGAATAAATAATATTTGTGTAATGAATTTATAACGGTGGAACCCAAATTCTTTGACTGCAAACAATATTTGATCTGCCAGCTGAAGTGACAAGTGAGATAAGATTTTCTCATCATATTTGACATCTTTTAGACTTTCCTTCAAAAAATTGGGAAAAATATTATAATATTCAAATAAAATATTTTTGACATATTCAACAAGAAAACACATATCTAAATAATACAGCTATTTAAAAATACACATCCATAAAAAAAGACATTGAATAAATATTATGCTTTTATGCTTACCAAATTTATTTCAATAATTTTTTAAAAAGTCATTCTGGATTTCAGCATCCTGCCAGCAGGTTTCCTGCTGCTGAGACCAGACCAGAGGGATGTGGACTCCCTTCTTTTTGTGATCCAGCCAGGGGAAGTGGTGCAGAGATTGAGGCACAGGAGCCCCACTTTCCAGTGACTGGGGCAAGACGAGAGGGCTGCAGGATCTCTACTTCCTGTGAGCCTGGCTGGACAGGGAGGAGCCTCCCTGAGACCCCCTTACTTGTCTGTGGACACTGAGTAAGAGTGGCTTCAGTGCAAAAACACAGATAGGCTCTCAGAGCATTCCTCTGCCCAGTCCAACATGTCAAAACAAAACAAAACAAAAACATTCACTAGAAAACTAAGGGAATCCTATTGGCTACAGCCATCTATGAGTTGGGTGAGTCAGTTCCACATGCAAAATCTTGGACTCTTGCAGAGTGCAAGCCTACAAGAGTTCTTTGAGCTCAACTCAGGCATTATACTCAGAACGTAGACAAGGATGGCAGCTATATCCCTGTGACTAATCAACTTTGATCTGTATGCTGCTACCCATACTATCTATGGGAGATAACAGATCCATGCTGTGAAGGGCTCTCTTGATCATGTTTTGAGGTTTTTTTTTTTTTTTTTTTAAATGTATTTGTTGTTGCTGATGTTGTTGTTGCTGTTCTTATTCTTTTCTTTTCTTTTTAACCTAACTTTCTTTTTTCATTTCTCTACTCTGCTGTTGCCAACTCAGTTCAATTTCAGGTCTTTTTTCCTCTTAACTACTTTCATTTTTACAGAAGAAGGAAAATAGTCTCCTGTTTCCCTGCTGCTGTTAGGTACCCTTATTCTCCTCTTGTTCTTTCATTCTCCAGTCAGAATCAGTACCTAGAAGTTAAACGGTTTTGGTCTTCCCCCAATTTCTCTTCTTTCAGCATTAGTACAGGGAGGTGAACAAAGTTTGTTCTTAATTGGTTTTGTCTTATATTTGTCCCTTTTGTCTCTTTTGTCCTCTAGCATCTGTCAATTTCCTGAGGTTTATGTGATCTCTATAGATTCTGTAACCCTATTTCCAATCACTCCCTTTCCTTCTGTCTCTCTATATCCCCAACTCATCAGTGACCTCTTATTCTGAAGAGTAATGTTACTATACTGAAGGATCTATATGATGTAAATACATTTCTGATCAGTTCTAAATTTTGGCAAAGGGTTATAGATGTAACTCATGAGGTTAAAGGTATCAGGATAGTAGTTGCTAAAGCTTATAGTTTGCTGTGACATGTTGGATACTATTGATACTGATTGTATTATGTCAGCAAAGATAATGTGATTATTCTGTTCAAATACCTTCTATGCTGTGCCAGAACTAAGATTGTTTAAGGGCCATTACAGATCTAAGGAGGACAATTCAAGAAGAATCCATCTCCTAAGGGTTCCAAATATTAGGAAGAAAGAGACTTGCGATAAACATTGCACAGATACCAAGCAAGGAATTAAACCCATGACATCAGCAGTGACAAAAGAATAGAAATGAGGAAAAATCCAAAAACTCAGATACAAAGATCATCATCACAGGGAAATCCAGGGAAAAGGAAATAGAACAAACTGAAGCTCAATCACCAGGATTCTAATATGGTAACAAAAGATGATCTAATAAAATGTAAATTTTCAAAAAATCTCTGAGATAAAAACAGATACTACCCACAGTGAAAGATATAATTAATAATGCTAAAGAAAAATTCGGGAGCATGATAGAATCTGAGAGCAAAAGCAATAGAACCGGTTAAACAGCTTGAAGCAGAGTTCCAAGTGATTAAAAACTCTAATGAAAGTTTGTGATGTAGGATGAATGAATGTGATGACTGAATTTCAGATCTACAGTATCCAATTGCAGCCTATGAACAGAAAGGAATAAATTATGGCAAAGGGCAAGGGACTATGAAAAATCAATCCAACAGCTCCTAGACAATACAAAGAATAACATAAAACTGATTGGAGTCACTGAGGAAGCAGAAGACATTGCAAAACACACAACAAATAATACAAATATTCAAAAATATAATGACAGAAAACATAGGAAAAGGACTGAACATACTGGTAAGTGAGGCATGTAGAACTCCAAATGGCAGTGATATGTATCTAAAAAAAAACTACACCTAGGCAAATAATGATCAAAGTTCTAGATATCCAACAAAAGAATGGAATCCTGAAAGCAGATAGAGAAAAGAAAAAAAAAAAAAAAACACATACAAAGGTAAGTCCATCAGGATCACAGCACACTTCTCAATGCAAACACTCAATACAAGGACAGCCTGGAGTGAAGTGTTCCAAGCCTTGAAGAAAAACAACCTCCAACCTATATTGATGTCTCCTATAAAAATGTCTTTACAAATCAACAGGGAAATAAGTTACTTCCATGACAAAGAACTCCTGAAAAATTTCACAAGCACAAAGCCTGTGCTCCAAAAAATTCCGAGGAATATCTTGGAAAAAAACAATGAAAGTCATAAACCCATGAGACCCAGAAAAGTGAGCCCATTGGGCAAGACATGAAACTGAATGGAAAGCGGCAAAAAGCAAAGAATAAAAGAGCCAAAAACAGAAAAACATCGTGAGAGCTCTAAATCAATCCTTATCATAATCATTAATGTCAGTGGCTTCAATGCACCAATTAAAAGACACAGACTGGCAGAATGGATTAAAAATGATGATCCCACAATATGCTGCATACAAAAAACACACCTAATTCAGAAAGAAAGCCACAGATTGAAAGTAAAAGGATGAAAAACAATTCTTCATGCAACAGGAAAATGCAAAAAAAAAAAAAAAAAAAACCAAAAAAACAGGAATGGCTATCCTATTTATAGACAAAATATATTTCAAACCAAAACTGATTAAGGGAGACAAGAAAAGACACTATATCCTTGAACAGGGAACAATCTAAGAGGCAGAAATGACATTCCTAAATATTTGTGCAACAAATTCTAATGCATTCAACTGTACAAAAAGTATTAATAGATATGAAAATTCAGATAAGCAAACAGATAACACAACGGTAGTAGGGGACTTCAGTACCCCAATGTCACAAATAGACAGATCTACTGGACAAAATAATCAATAATGAAACACTTAAGCTAAACCAACTTTAGAACAAATGGACTTAACAGATGCCTACAGAGTATTTCACTCCACAAAGTCAGCATATACATTCTTGTCCATGGCTGAGGGGCCATTCTCCAAAATAGACCACATGCTGGTTCATAGAACGTGTTTAAGTAAGTGCAAAGCAATTGAAGTCATCCTCTTTATACTATCTGACCATAGTGCTTTGAAATTGGAACTGAATAGCAAAAGAAACTCCAAGATCTTCAGAAATACATGGAAACTGAAAAATACTCTGATGAACAACCAATGGGTCACAGAAGAAATTAAACAGTTTTTACAATTAAATGATAGCCCCACTACAACATACAAGAACTTATGGGACACAATAAAATCACAATAAATACCTATTGTGAAAATTTATACTCCAAAAGATGGAAAACATAGAAGAAATGGATAGATTCCTAGAAACATATGAACTTCCAAATCTGAATGAAGAAGATATAAAAATGTTAAACACCCCAATATTAATCTGTGAATTGAAAATGTAATAAAAACCTATTGACAAAGAAAAGTCCTGGACTTGAAGGCTTCACTGCTGAATTCTACAAAAATTTTAAAGAAGATTTAGTGTCACTACTTCTCAAACTCGTTAATGAAATGAAAAGGGAAGCAGCACTCCCAAATTTATTCTTGGAAGCAACAATTACATTGATTCCAAAAGGAGAGAAAGATCCAACCAAAAAAGAAAACTACAGGCCTTTATCCTTAATGAACATTGATGCAAAAGTCCTGCATAAGATATTGGCAAACAGAATACAGAGAATCATCAAGAAGATCATACATGCTACCCAAGTTAGATTCATCCCAGGGTTGCAAGGATGGTTCAACATACATAAATCAATAAATGTAATACACTATATTAACAGACTAAGACAAAAAAACCCATATGGTCATCTCAATAGATGAAGAAAAAAGCATTCAACAAAATCCAACATGCATTCATAGTAAAAACTACACAAAATTGTAATAGATGGACTTTATCTCAACCTAATAAAAGCTATTTAGGAGAAACCAATGGGCAGCATCATGCTAAATTGTCAAAAAATGAAAATTTTCACACGAAGAAACAAGGATGTCCACTTTCACCACTCCTGTTCAACATAGTGCTGGAAATATTAGCCATAGCAATTAGACAAGAGAAAGAGAAGGAATAAGGACATGAAAGAAAGAAGACTGTCATTATTTGTGGATGGCATGATACGGTTCTAGAAGATCCTCAAAACTCAGCCAAATGACAGACTTAATTGGCAAATTTAGTATAATAGCTGGATACAAGATCAACACTCAAAAACGAATAGCCTTTTTATACACAAACAACAAACACATTGAGAGAGAAGTTAGGGGGACAATTCCTCTCACAAGAACATCCAAGAAAATGAAGTATCTAGGAATCAGTCTAACAAGAGTGATGAAAGATCTCTACTCTGAAAATTGTAGCACTCTGAAAAAGGAGACTGAAGAGGATATCAGAAAATGGGAAGACATCCCTTTTTCCTAGGTAGGAAGAACTAACATTGCCAAAATGACCATACTCCCACAATCGCTATACAGATTCAATGTAATCCCGACTGAAATCCCAACAGCATATTTCACAGCATATTTGGAGAAAATAATCCAAAAATTCATCTGGAACCACAAGAGATCTAGAATAGCAAAAGCAATTCTGGGCAACAAGGACATGGCGGGGGGTGGGGGGGGTGGGGTATCACAGTCCCCAATGTGAAACTATACTCCAAAGCCACTCTGATAATAACAGCATGGTACTGGCAAAGGAACAGACCCAAAGATAAGTGGAATAAGCTAGATGATGCAGAAGCAACTCCAGATACAGTAAGCCACCTTATCTTTGACAAAGGAGACACAAATATCCTCAATGGAGGAAAAATAACCTCTTTAACAAATGGTGCTGGCAAAACTGGGCTTTAACCTGCCAAAGCCTAAAGTTAGACCCACCTCTTTCATCATGCACTAAAGTAAAGTCAAAATAGATTAGAGAGCTAATATTTTTTGTTGTTTTAAAATAGGGTCTCACTTTGTAGTTTAGGCTGGCTCTGAACTCACTATGTAGCCCAGGCTGTCGCTGAACCCTCAGCAATCCTCCTGCATCTGCCTCCCAAGTGTGGGATTATAGGCATGACCACCAGGCCCAGCATTGTGGTATGTAGAACCTGGAATTAAACTGAAGACCCTTGCGCTTCCCAGGCAGGTGCCAGCACCACTGGGCTAAATCCCTGGACCTAGAGACCTAAATATTAAAACAGAAACACTGAACCTCCTGTAAAACAGACTAGGTAGAATTCTTGGAGACACTGGCTTAGGGAAAGACTTTATGCACCAAACCTCTATAACAGGAGAACTAGCAGAAGGAGTCAAAAAATGGTATCTCATCCTATTGAAAAGCTTCTACATAGCAAAAGAAATCACCAATGGAGCAAAAAGACAACAGACAATATGGGGACAAAATTTTACCAGCTGTTTCTCAGACAAAGGGCTGCTAGCTAGTATACATAAAGAGATTTAAAAAGTCAGCCCCCCAATTTAAAGACCCAATTAAAAATGGGCATCTGAAATGAACAGTCACTTTTCAGAGGAAGAATTAAAAGCAATTAAAAAGCCTATGAAGAAATGCTGAACATCACTGGTCACCCAAGAGATGCAGATAAAAACAGCACTAAGATTTCATCTCATTCCACAAAGAATGGCTGCTATCTTGAAACTAACCAGCAACAAATGCTGGTGAGGATGCAGGAGAAAGGAACCCTTCTCCACTGTTGGTGGGAATGTAGAGTGGTGCAGCCACTGTGGAAATCAGTGTGGTGTTTCCTCCGAAAACTAGGACTGGAGGTTCCATGCAACCCTGCTATTCCCCTGGGAGGTATAAACATACAAGAATTTAAAGATTCATGTCACAGTGACATATGTACTCCCATGTGTATATAGCAGCTCAGTTTGTGATTGCTAAATCTTGGAAACAGCCCAAATGCACATCAGCTGGAGGCTGGATAAAGAAGATGTGGTTTCTCTATAAAAACTGAGTGATATTCAGTAATAAAGAATGATAAATTACTGAGTCTTTTATACTTAAATGGATGTACCTTGAGGACAGCCCCATAAGTGAAATAAATAGGTTACAGTTGTGTAAAGACTATCTTTGGTATGAAAAATCGAAGATGTAAATGCATTCTGGAATGTATGATACATATTGCAAAATAAATATTCAAAGGGAAAAGGGGATGAGGTAAATATTAAGGGGAAATAAAAACTATGATGGTAACCAAAGATACAAAGCTTATGTTTAGAGGAGTAGGGGATGTAGGATGGGCAGGGAGTGGGGAAAAAAGAAATTGTATCATACACTGATACACATTCTCAATGTTGAGTGTGATCATGATGTGTATATAAAATGTATCAATAAAATAAATTTTAAAAAGTTATTTTAATGTTATATTTATGTTCACCTCTCATTATGTATACTTTAGCTGTAGTTTTGTTTTATTGAATTAATCTGTTAAACAGTTATTAGAAAGACCAGCAAAGTTAAAAAGAAAGCATCTGGAAATGCGTAGGTAAAGGAAATAAACTTTTTGTAATTTGCATGAATTAATATGTGCATTTGCCCAAAGTTACTTGGATCCACAGCCTCCCTCGTGTTCTTGCTCTGAAATATGTGACTTTCTTCCCCTTTCTCAGAGGCTTTTCATCCCATGCGAAAACCCAAAGGGGGTCAAAGATTTATAATCAAATTTATTTTTAAACAAGTGATATGGCGTGGAGGAAAAACACAAGACTTAGCAGCTATGACACTAGACTCTTTTTTACAAAACGAAACGCTGAACTGGACCACTTCATAAGAGGATCTACACGTGGCTTTGAGTAGGAGACTTGGTGTGAGCACACTCAGGATTCAAAACTCTGCATTGTGGTTCTGGTGATAACAAACAAACCCCTACCAGCAAATTTCATAGGAATGTAAAACCACTCAGGTACATTTCCCCCACTTTTCTTCCCACCCACTTCTGTTTTTCCCTTTTTTGGCTAGTTCTAGAAGACGGCCTAAAAGTATTTGTTTTCCTGCAGCAACTGTGCTGTCTCCTCAATCTGACTCAAAATCTATCTTTTCTGAAAATAATCCCTGTCACCCACTACTTATCTAGGAACTTCCCCACCCCATGTATGGGGGTTTACCTCTACCTCAGGGTCCCAAGCTGGCGCCCCAACCCAAAACTCTAAAAAGTAGCAGCTCTGGGTTAACTACAATCAGCAAAAGTATCTGACAGCTTTGTTCCATCATGTCAGACAGTAAAATTGGGCGTGTTGATAATTGGTTGGCTGTCATCACATTCAATTCACTTATTCAGTATGTGTCAACTCAAAGCACCCGTGTTGGCAATTAAGCCCTAAGTACATAATTTTAAGAACTGTAGATATTGACTAGAAAATAAATTCCTGAAGCCTAAGGCATTGTCTAGTTCCAGATTTTCTAAAATTCCTCCTATCTTCAGAATCCCTCACATCTTATAGGACCAGTGCTGCACGCTGTCCCTCCCCGCTTTCACCCTCAAAACCCAGACTCTCTTTTTTTCAGCTCTGAGGTTCCCTAGAGCACCCATGTAAAGCTCCAATAGCCTGTAACATAAAATGAGTGAGTAGCAGAGTACGCCTTCCTCAAGCTCACGGGGCCTTGAGCCCATGGGCTTACCTCCTCTGTCCCCTCCTCCTTTGCACCCCTGCTCGCTCGCCACTCGCCAGGCCCTTTCAGTTTGCCTGACCTTAGCTGTATCTGCCGCGCTTTCCTTTTACAATGAACACTGAGCTCTCCTATATAGAGAGATACCCGCAAGCTCCACCAGTACACACGTTTCTGTGTCTCATTCTGCATTCAGTGTCCTTGGTCCTCAACATACCTTTAATATCTGCTGCACTTTAGTTTCTACTGGATGGGCCTGAAATTTCTTCAGAGGCTCCATCCTGTATGAATTAGCGAACTTTAGTTTTGACAGGGCACTCTTCCACTCTTTACCCATATCTGCGATCGGGTCATCAAATGGAGGCTCTACATACTGAACATCATGAACTGAGTCTCTTAGTCGTTCTCTTAAGATCTGTGCATACTGGAGAAAGGGAGAGTAGGAGAGGGGGGAATGGGCAAGAGCAAGGGGAAAGGGGGAGGAGAGAGGTAGAGTCAGATCATTTGTCAAATTGTAAAGTGTAATTTCAGTCAAAGAATCCTGGTATAGAGGAGCAAGGCAGACACAAAGCTTGAAAGGCTGTTACATCAGACTTCTATGAAAATCCCGTCACTAAACCTTAGATTTACTCATATCAACTTGGCAAAAGGAAAAGAAACCTATCTTATTATTTACACACACATTTATGCAAATTTTTGTGTATATATTTAGAATATCCACAGAACATCCAAAAGGACCAGAGACAAGTGTAGGCTCCAGAAAGGAAAACTGAGTGGCTTGGGGCAGAGCAACAAAAAGAATCACTTATCCTCCCTACACAATAGTTTCCACCCTTTCTTTAAACTGACTTAGTTTATGTTTAAATAACTAGTACAATTATTTGAGTAATGAATTCATAATTCTTAAATTGAAAAAAACACCAAAAGTCTGTTGATTTGATATATACCTCAGTCAAGTTTTGGCATTCATTCTGTGAGAACCAAAACACGTTAAGGAAGCATTTATTTATGACCTAATGTGCTCCTAGTAAATGATCTAACCTCTCATGTGAAAGTAGTGGTTATTTTCATTGTAGCCACGAATTTCTGTTTCTTACTTAACTCCTTAGGTACAATTTCCAGTTCTTTGTTGAATAGAAGGAAAAGGGACATATTTGTTTCATTCTTAATATTAGGGAAGAATTTTAAGTCTGTCACCATGAAGCACATTTTTCTGTATTTTTAAGTATGATTTTTATTATGTTATGGTAGTGTTCCTATTTTTTTTTTTTTTTTTTAGGTTTTTTGAGACAGGGTCTCGCTTTGTGGTTCAGGCTGGCCCTGAGCTCAGCCTCAAACTCACATCACAGCAATCCTCCTGCCTCTGTCTCCTGAGTGCTGGGATGACGGGCATGAGCCACCACGCCCGGCACTGTGGTATATGGTACTGGTTGCTGCTGGGGTGAGTCTCCACACCCAGTATTGTATGTGGTTACCGGGGGACCGAACCCAGGTCTTTGCACTTGCAAGACAGGCGCCGGAACCACTGAGCTATATCCCCAGCCCTACTGTTCCTTTTTTTAAATCGTGAAAGAATGTTGAGTTCTGACAAATGCTTCTTCTTTATCAATAGAGATGATCACGTGGTATATTGCTTCGCTATTTTTATATTGTGTGTTACCCCGGTCCATTTTCTCATATGTTGAATTATCCTTGCATTCCAGCAATAAATACCATTCAGTTGTGGTACACAGTCCTTTGAATAAAATGCTGAATGCTGGTGTTTTTGTCTCACTGCTCATGAGAATTTTTGTCTCACTGCTCATGAGAAATACTCTTTAAGCTTTCTTGCAGTTTCTTTGTCTGGTTTTGGTATCATGGTAATTCTGACTTTAAAGAATAAATTAGAAAATAGTTCCTGTGATTCTGTCTTCTGAAAGTCATTGTAAAAACTTGCTACAATTTCTTCCTTAAATATTTGGTAGAATTCGCCATTGAATCCACTTGGGTCTGGTGTTTTCTTTTAGTTAAGATCATCAATTACCGATTCAACTCCGAAATTATTTCTATTTTCTATTGTGCTTGAAAAAGGGGGGCTGATTGGTCCTTTTCATCCAGGTCAAGTATGTCTATTGAATTGTTTATAATATTCTCATAATCCTCATCATGTTCATGGAATCTGTAGTAATATCCCCACTTGGATTTCTAATTTTTTTACCATTTCTACCCTATTTGTTCTGCAAAAGCCTATCCAGAGGCTTTCTAGCTTTATTGTTAAAAAAAAAAGTCTATTTGATTTTACCTACTGATGTCCCACTTTCATTTAATTTAATTAAATGAATTAAATAAATTAATTAATTTAATTCATTTCTACTAGAATTTTTCATTTTATTTTCATTTACTTTCTTAGGATTTACTGTGTTCTTTTTCTTAGGGTGGAGGTTAATTTCTTTTTTTCATTCAATGCAGTAAGTTTCTAAGAACTGCTTTTGAGACATCCTATAATATCTGATAAATAATGCTTTTATTTTCAATTAGTTTGAAATATTTGCAAATTTCTGGAGATTCCTTGACCTATGTGTTCTTTGAAGTGAACTGTTCTCAGCACCTGTCTTAAAAGCACAAGGTCCTGAGTTCAATTGCCAGTAAAAAAAAAAAGTGTATTATTCAGTCTCTATATTTTTAGAATATAAGTTAATTTTCTGCTACTGAGTCTGCATTGAACTGTATTGTGCTTTGAGAGCAGAAATTGTATTTCTTTTTTTTTTTTTTTGAGACAGGGTCTCATCTTGTACTTCAGGCTGGCCCTGAGCTCACTATGTAGCCCAGGTGAGCCTCAAACTCACAGCAATCCTCCTGCCTCTGCCTCCCGAGTGCTGGGAGGGATTGAACCCGGTTCCTTGCACTTGCAAGACAGGCACCGGAACCACTGAACTATATCCCTGCCCCAGAAATTGCATTTCTATTCTTAAAATTTGTTAAAGATGCATCAGTCTCAAATTTACAGCAATCCTCCTGCCTCTGCCTCCTGAGTGCTGGGATTACCGGTGCGAGTCAAGCCCAGCACTGTGGTATGTGATACTGATTTGCTGGTGGGTGTGAGTCACCCTGCCTGGCATTGTTGTATGTGGTTACTGGGGCTTGAACCTGGGCCCTTGGGCCTGCAAGGTAGGTGCCAGAACCACTAGCTAAATCTTCGGCTCTATAGTTTTGATGATGTCTCTCTCTCTCTCTCTCTCTCTCTCTCTCTCTCTCTCTCTCTTTCTCTCTCCATCTGTCCTTCTGTTTAGTGTACTTTGCAATTTTTTTCTTCAAAGCCAAATGTATACTGGTAGAATAAAAGGTTGGAAACAGACCTCCTGTGATACAGTAATAAGGTACAGAAGGAAAGGAAGGAATGTTTAATTTTTATGTTTAGGTCTCCCTTTTTTCAGAGTCTATTCTTTTAGACAGAATTTTACAAATGTTTGTTTTCCTGCCCAGGCCCTTAGGTGCAATACAGTAGCTAAAATGGGCTAAAGATGAAGAGTACCCTTTCACTACTCAGAAATCCACAAACTAGGCTCCTTAACTAGTCTCCTGACTGGCTGTCAAGTCCCACCCCTCATCATTTCTTGTCAGAAGTATCAGTAGATTTTTCTCCAATTATTTACTGTAAGAACCTGGTTATGCTCCCGAAGGTGAACAGCAGAAAAACATGAGGACCACTCACTCCCTGGAGTTTGGAACCCCAAGTGCTATAAACACGTAACCTTTCTGAGCACTGTGGCACACACCTGTCACCTCAACACTCTTGGGGGAGCTGAGATCAGAGGATCATAAATTGAAGCCCAGTATGCATAACTAAATAACTTAGTGTGACCCTGTCCCCAAATAAAAATGAAAATCAAAGGGTTGGGGATATAACTTAGTTCAAAAGCCTAGGGTTCAATCCCCACCAGAACTGAGGGGAACAGTGGTCTCTGGCAACACAATTATATTTCAGATTTTACACTCCCACTTTGTTTTTTACCCTGGTTTTAGCACTAGACTCTTAATTTTGGAAGCAATCTGCACAATGACCTCGTGAATAAATCTAACAAGAGTTCATTTTTCCAACCTGTTCAGCTTTTTATTTATATTTACTAAGAAGTACTTTTTATTATTTATTTGGTACCAGGGATCAAACTCAGGACTTTGTGCAAGGAAAGTGTCAGAAAGACTGAGCCAAATCCCCGGTCCATGTCCACTTCTTTTTTTTTTTACTTTACAGTACCCTAATGACTCCCAAACTCATTATACTAAGAATTAGAAATGAAAATTTTGTTTTTGAAACGTTTTTGGCTGGGTATAAAATTCTAGGTTTAGCTATTTTATTTCAGTACTTAGTGACGATGAGTCCATTTTCTGACTTGCAGTTTTGGATAAATCTGCTCTTCTTTTGCTTTGTTTTCTAGTTGTATTTTTTTTTTTTTTTTTTTTTTGAGACAGGGTTTCACTTTGTGGTTCAGGCTGGCTCTGAGCTCAGCCTCAAACTCACATCACAGCAATCCTCCTGCCTCTGCCTCCCGAGTGGTGAAATTACAGGCATGAGCCACTACACTGGCAGTGTGGTATGTGGTACTGATTGTTGGTGGGCGTGAGTCTCCATGCTTAGTATTGTTGTATGTGGTGACCGGGAATCGAATCCAGCCCTTGCGCTTGCAAGACAGGTGCTGGGACCACTGAGCTAAATCCCCGTGCCCATGTCTTTAAATTTTTAAATGACTGGTTTCAAGTACGTCTTGGTATAATTTTATTTCTCTTGCTTAGAATTCATTGAGATTCTCTGATTCACAGGCTGATCATTTTCATCATATATGGAAATCTTATCCACTAATTTTTGTCTTCTTTTCTTCAGGGACTCAATTACTAGAATAGCAGGCCACTGGAAGCTACAGGAGTGAATTAACTATTCCCAAAATTACATTTTTACTATTCTTTTTATGGATCTGGTTCAGTATATTTATCAAGGGTGTTTTGTTGCTTTAAAGAGATTCTTCACAATCATTTTTAATAGATTTTATTCATACATTTTATATACACGTTACGATCATATTCAACATTGAGGGTTTGTACCTGTAAATGACACATCTTCTCATTTTTCCCATTCCACTGCCCTCCCTACAACCCCCACTCCTATACACATAAGCTTAGTTTCCTTATTTTTAACATAATTTTTTTTCCTTTCTTTACTTACTCTTAACCCTTTTCCTTTTGAACATTTTCTTCTTCTTTCACAATGTAATCATTTTTGTGAAAATCAGAAACAGCTTCCACAAATCTATTCTTTTTTTTTTTTTTTTTTTTAAGATAGGATCTCATTTTGTAGTTCAGGCTGGTCCTGAGCTCAACAGGTAGTCCAGGTGAGCTTTGAACTCACAGCAATCCTCCTGCCTCTGCCTCCCAAGTCCTAGGATTACAGGAGTGAGCCACCATGCCTGGCTCCCAAATCTACTTTTAGGAAACTAGTAATACAAGTTGAAGTGAATAATTTAACTAATATGCATATCCTTGCAGTAAGCTTACCTGTGGTCTTACAATGAAATGAGATTGCCCATAAGATGCCATTACTTTAATGCTTAAATACTTTTTGCTCACATTTAAGAATTTTAAATGCATATGCACAGCAAGTCTGTTAAGTTTTCAATTTTTAGTAATCTGCTTAAAGTTTTGTGATCTTCTGTTTTAAGCCATAGATTCTTATTAAGAAAAATGCATTAGAGCTGGAACAACTTTATGAATTGGAAAAGAAAGCTGAAGAACTAGACTCAAGAAACACATGAGACACTTCAGCTTGCCATGTCAACCAGAATAAGTCTCAGCCATTCTCTTTAAACTATTTCAAGAAAATACTCTGATTTCAGTTTCATCCTCTTGACAAAGTTAAGGACAAAGGCTTCCAATCCTACCAAAATTCTATCCAATAGGGT